>OX401414.1:10368925-10471425 GCA_947846245.1 Cerastoderma edule
TGCATTGTGTTAACATGTGTATATATAGAGAAGACTGTTAATATTGATTTTCACCTTATACCTTTTTCAGCGATTGCATGTGGCCTAACCACCATCATGGCTACAGTGTTCTGTGAGATAGAATTTGAAGACCTGTTGTTCTTTGAGAAATGTGGTGGCGGTACATTTGGCAGTGTGTATAGGGCCCTCTGGCGGCCACACGAGATGGAGGTGGCTGTAAAAAAACTTCTGGTTCTGGATAAAGAGGTAACCATCTTCCCTTTTATACAGATTATTGGTTGTACACAATTTATATTTATATTAATGGCTTATATCGGTGATTTTTTCCATATATGTTTGGTACTGTAAAATGGACCTATTCCCAATCAAATGAACTGACTACTTTTCCCAATGAATCTTATAAATGTTTGAATTTAATTATTCCTGAAAAAAATTCCAATTTTATTGAAAAGTGCTGTAATTTTCCCCACTTTGTCCAGTACAGAGCCCATTCCCAAATTTTGCCAAAATAATTGCTGTATTTAAATTGTGTACAACCAATAATTCATATATCAATAGTTTCCATCCCCTTTTTATACAATTGTTATCTAACTCATCATGAAAAAGTTATTTCCTACTTCATATTTTTTTGTCGGTTGTGAGAGTCCTGCATGGACCATTGGTTAAGGTGGCAGTCTTAGGAATCCGGTCACCCCGGGTTCGATCCCCGAAGGCGGCCAATTATTTCACCGTGGAGTGTCCTTGGGCATGACACATATCCTAGCCTAGTACTGGTAGTCATCCAGGGAACATGTACAATAACACTCAAGACTGAGTCCTGTACATTAACGGAAAAACAAAACAAAACAAAACAGGGGTCTTAGGTGTGAGCCCTACAGGTGCCTCTAGTTTTATGGGAGTGTCCTTTGGCTTATAAATAATTTAGAAAGACCTGTAGATCATCTGTTGCACAGAAATACTGACATTTTAGGAGGAAGAACTATGCATACTTCTCATTATGAAAATCCTTTTATCCTGTCAGCATGCCAAGTTGCAGACCAATAACAGGGAGCCATATAACTTTTTTGTTATCCGTCACTAGATCATGTGAACACTTTGCACACCTCTCAGTATTGATTTTCCATTTTGTTTCACTTTCTAATGTGTTTCATTTTTTGTTTGTTTGTTTGAATCAATATAGGTAACATGATGAATAGAATAGATGGTTGGGGGTCTGAATTGAAAAGGTTAATGGGCTCAACTTTGCATAATAATCCAATTGGACCAATTGGTCTTCACTCCTTCACCTTTTTATGAACTTATTTATTTTACATCAATTGTGATGGAAGCTAGAAGCTTTTTAGATTCACTCTTGATGACTGTTTCCTGGATATTACACCAGTACTTACAAGTGCCATTTCGTTGTTGGTCCGGCAACTTTTACCTCGCCTAGCGGGGATTTAAACCCAGGACTTTCGATACAAGAGGCCGACGCTCTACCACTGCACAATTATTGCTTACCTTCACCTTGCCCAATAATATTTTCAATTAAGGACACAAATCATATACTCCCTATATCTACCTTTAGGCCCAGGTGCTGAGCAGTCTGTCTCACAGAAATATTGTGAAGTTTTATGGAGCCGTGATTGACGAGCCCAACTACTGTATTGTGACAGAGTATGCTTGTAATGGTTCCTTGTATGCCTATCTACAAAACCCAGAGAACCAGCTGGACTACGAACACATTCTCCAGTGGGCCAAGGATATAGCCCTAGGTGAGTTTATACCTTGCTTGATAACATTTCCAGTTCATTACGCCAACCATCAGTTCTATTCTCTATTTATGGAAAGTGAAAAGGTTGCAGTCAAGTCAGGGTATTCCCCAGGCCTGTTCAGCGCTCTGTGGCCCCATCTTCGGATTTTTTAACAATAAGTGTTCCCAAAGCGCCTTAATTGATCCTCCTTTGCTTAAATTCTGTTCACATTGCTTTCTAATGTAACATAAGACTAGATTATTGACAGCTTTCCAACCCCATTCATTACTACCGGTATATAGAAAATGTAAATATTTATATTGCAGATTTTAAAAACTGTTTAAACGTTTTGTCGTAAACAATAATCTTGATTTAAAGTAAGAGGCTGAATATTTAGATACCATGATTGTCAGGTAATTTTTTGGAAAACTGCTCTTATCAGATGATGGTAGCAATGTGAGTGAGAAAAAGTTCTTGCATCTATTTATAAACTGGCTTACCATAAAAACACTGACATGGCTGAAGGCTTTCTTCACATTATTTAATGAAAAAACAGATTTCATTTACTAAAAACTTTTGAAATTGAAAAAAAGTCTTTGGTTTAGTGACAATAATTGTTGATACAATTAAATTTTAATGTTTATTAATTTCAAAGCACCAATCTCTGAGCTTGCCTCTTAAAAGCAGAATGTTGAATGATTTTCTGATAGACAATATATGTGTTATCACTTTATCAGTGTATCCCCAAACAATCTCTTGCTTTTAGCTTGACAGCTAAGAATCACTTTGAAAATATTTAATTTTTTCTTTTCTATATATAACGATGTTTTAAAGATCTGTTCATAAGGCCACATATTTATAGAAAAACATGCATGGATTGAACTATGAAAATAACTTAAATTATGCTTTTGAAATTGCAGGAATGAACTACCTTCATAGAGAATCCCCAATTAAAGTTATTCACAGAGACTTGAAATCGAAAAATGGTATGTTCAAATTTAACATCTATGTATAATGTCCGCCTTCTATTGGACATTATGAGTTGCCCATGATGATAGCAACTGCAGATAACAGTTATAAGATATCCAAAAATATAAGATATCCAAAAATATAAGATATCCAAAAACATAAGATATCCAAAAATATCATTTTCTTTGTGATATTGGAAAAAAAAAACTGCAGCAAAATTATTTACTTACTTAATCATGCTTTTATTTGCCATCTGCTGCGGGTGTCCCAGTCACTGGGATGGGCAGCAGGCTGTTAGATGCTCTTATGCCGCAACTATAATTAATTCTGTTCATTGGACTAACTCTGATGAGGTTGCATTCCTTTCTGTCAGAAACAATGCAGTCAGACTTTCTGGTTCTTCCCCATCTCTTCACACCAGGAATGGCCGTGTTGAGAACTTGGTTTATGGAGGTGGATGCGCGTTCTACGTACCCAAACCACAGAACATGAGAGTTTTGAAAAACATGCTTTTATTCATGACAGTTCATTATTATTTGAACAAGCAAGAACTTTGATTCTATGCATTAGTTTTTAATGGAATGTTCAATATACAGTTTGATACCAAAATTATTGAAAAGTAGGTTTGATTTATTTCTAAGGCCATTATGTTGATATTCTTTTCAGTTGTCATATCGGATGTTGGAGTGTGCAAGGTAAGTCATTAAGGTTATGTGAATTTTTTTTATACCTCCTTTGTAGCCACTAGTGCAAGGCCATGCAACTGTGTCGTGCCCAAAGACAAAGATAGAATGAAATGATTCGCTATGTTAACTATGGTGTAGTTAGCAGGGTCAGGAAACTAACAACCCATTGAACTACCGTATATGCTGTTTAACATACTCTTTTTTGTTGAGATAATGGTCTGTCTGTATAATGGACACCTGTAAGAGAAATTGGTATTGAGTGAATTAACAAAGGTTTTCTAATTCTAAATCTTATTAAGTCAGTACTTAAAACAAGATTATAGTGAACATGTCTATATACCATGAAC
This sequence comes from Cerastoderma edule, assembly GCA_947846245.1. Lineage (NCBI taxonomy): Eukaryota > Metazoa > Mollusca > Bivalvia > Cardiida > Cardiidae > Cerastoderma > Cerastoderma edule. Next base: position 10,372,661 of record OX401414.1, read on the forward strand.
TCGTCAAGTAAAATGTATGTTCTGTTCTGTTTAGTTTATCTGTTATTATCAAGATAAAGGGTTTAGTTAGGAGAAAAATGAAGCTGGTAAATCGTCTTATCCCGCAAAATTGCTTGATAAATGGGGGCCTCCCTGGCCTAGTAGACAGAGTATTGATTTTGAAATTTCAAAGCATCTCTCTGCCCGGGTTCAGGTTACGGTATAAATGGTAGAATTGAATTTTCAGAAGAGTGAGTCTCCCCGCTGGATTATGGAAAAACTGTTGACACAATGTAATGTTAGAACCTAATAAACAAGAAAGAATATGCAAGCTGTAACCTATAACACAAAGTGGGAGACATCTTTTGTCGCATTGTGATAAACACCATGAAGTTATAAAGCTGATGGCATTATGAAATAGATTTTTTTTAAAATTTGCATTAGATAAACCCCAACATAAATTTAGAAAAAATCCTATTTTTTCTAAGCTCATTTTAATATATTTTATCTGAGAATAGAATGATGTGTTCTGGTGACATTCTCCTAATTTTTATTTCAGATCTGCGATTTTGGGGCATCCAAATTTGTTGGAAGTACTACCAAAATGTCGCTTGCAGGAACCTTTCCATGGATGGCCCCGGAGGTAAACTTTTAGATTAATACATGTATGTGTAACATTACATAGTTGTAAGATTACCCACACATTCCTTTTAGCAGGTTTTTGTAAACACCCCAAATTGAAAGCATCTACAAATGGCATTTTGAAAGTTTGGAAAACAACGTTTCTCAGACTCGTAAGACTATTGTTATTTCCATATAAACATGGAGCACTTACTATGGTACTGTACTGAACCCTCAATTTGATATTGATATTGAGAAGGAAACATTTTAACAAAAAGAGTATTTGCTTATTTGAAACAGTCCCTACTTATGTAACTGTTGTTTTCTGAGTTGTCTCCGCACAAATTGGCGCAAGTACTGGTTCATAATCCAGGATGCAGTTATCATGAGTGAATTAAATAAACTTCAAGATTCTGTGGCAATCAATGTTAAATAAATCAGTTTATACTAAAGCACCTATTAGTTATTGATTATGACTCACATAAAAGACCCATTCTGTTCTGTGTTTCAGGTTATACAAAGTCAACCTGTGTCGGAAACGTGTGATACGTGGTCTTATGGAGTGGTAAGTACTTAACCCTTTCCCAAACAATAATGACATTTGATGGCTTTGATGCTGACGACTTTAGAAAGCATTGTGGAAAAAGGAGAAATGGCTCGCTAAGAGCAATTTCTCCTTGTTCCAGAATGTTTTCTGCCCTATCACAAGATTATTTTCCAGTTTCATTACATTTTGAAATGTCTTCTGCAAACTCTTTCAATTTGGGACAGTTGAAAATTTGGTGTTTGGGGAAGGGTTAAGCATTTTGGTTAAACAACACTTGGATAATGCATGTACCTTTAGATGAATGAAGTCACGAAACTTACACTGCTTGGTACTGTAGTCAAGCTAAAGAAAAAGGTGAAAGAAAAATATGGTCCTTATTTTTGTTTAAATTGTTTGAAATTGATTACAAGCTTTTTTATTTATTTTGAAAGTCTTTAGGCTAATTTATGGAAGTAAAGTATTAGAGTGCATAACACAAACGTTAGATAGAGTGATTGTGTTGCCCTCCAATTCTTTATAACAATGTAACTGCATTATTTCCATTTAATTATTTTCAGTTCCAAATCCTTATTATTGAAAGTCCTGTTTTATTATCAATAATTCTCTCTGTAGATACTTTCAATTCAAATAGCATGATCATTTATGAACTCTGTACTCTTTTAGTGGAAGCTAAACAATCTTCATTTGCAGGTGCTTTGGGAATTACTCACTCATGAAGTTCCATTCAATGGGATAGAGGGTTTTCAAGTTGCCTGGCTAGTTGTAGAGAAGCAGGAGGTTTGTCTTTATTTTCCTACCTATAGAAACAGGAATTCTACATCTTTGTTCAGCCTTCTCTTTTCTCAAAGACTTACAGAGGCATGCTTTCTTCAGCTCTATAGTTTATTGAAAAAATTCTGATTACTGAATCATTAAGCAGCACTTTGGACGACAATTTCCGAAAAATTTTGTGGCCAAAGGAGAATTTGCAGTTTTCTTTGTAAACTGCTTCTGCACATTTTTATTTATTTGTTAGTAAGTTCTCATTTTGTCATTATTGTTCATACCCAAAAATACTAGGTTTTAAACAGGAGTGAATAGTTAAAAGAATCATTATGTATGTCCATGCTGCCCTAATTAATCAGAACTTTAACTTTCTGTCTGTCTCTTTGTCCCATTAGCAAATTAGGAACCTTGCTCCTGCTTTGGACAATTTTTCTCAAATCTCGCAGGATTATGTATCCAAAGGACACCACTATGTTCACATGGAGGACAGTGGTCTGGGGGTAAAGCATCAGCCTAGGGACATTAGGGTTGTGGGTTTGAATCCTGTGATTAGAGGGACCTGCCTTGCAACGTTTCATTAATGCACATTCGGTGAGAGTACTGGTTATGTATCCAGTAACATAATCAAGTGTGATTCATCTAAGTTGTAAGAACTTGTTTCACAATTAATGTAAAATGAATTTATAGTTAAGACTAAACTGACCAGTATGTTCAAGCTAAGCTTTAACCCTTATGGTCCTGGAACCGACTTCATGCTTATGCAAACAGATTGTATCTAGGCCAGGCTTGACTGTGATCTAACCTGTTTTCTACTCTGAATATCTTTCCTCATCAAAATTAAGGAGATATCAAGGTTTTTGAAAGCAGATGATACAAAAATCTATTTTTTAGAAAATTACCCAGCATCCTAGGGTTAAGGGGGAATATGTGATTCATGGAAACCTATTTTTATCTTTCAGCGACTGACTATTCCCAGTACCTGTCCCTCATGTTTTGCCAAAATTATGACTCAATGCTGGGAAGTGGAGCCCAAGAAGAGGCCATCGTTCAGACAAATACTGACCAAACTGGATATTATACTGGAAGATGGTAATGGCTTTTCTTTTATACCCATCCCCTTTTTGTGGGGTTGTCATTAATTTTTGTAGTAAGAGTCCAACTTTCGATTTGAGGAGGCCAATGAAACAAACACCTCACAAAAATAAGGTGTAACATATGACCTCTCATCATATGTTTTATGATATGGGCCGACCAAAATGTCTTATAAGGAGTCAAACTGGCTGGTACCCGGCTCTTAATGGCAACCCTGTATTGGATTGTGCATCTTGTCCAAATTGACAGCAATAGCAGACCACAAAAGAAAAATAAAAATGATAAATTTTGTTCATTTTTATTATAAAAAATAATTGTGACGAAATATTAATTTGCTCATAAGGATCAATTTAGCCTTTGCAACAGTGGTTTAGAAAAACCTCTGCATGAAATTCACCAAACTTAGGTCGCTTTTTTTTTTTTAAAAGATGTTTAACATGAACAGGCAGACATGAAGGCAAGTTCAGATACAACATGGCCTCAACATTTGTTAATTGAGAATGCCATTGGTTTCTACCATGTATCTTGGAGAAAACATGTTTTGTCCATACTTATTTAATTATATGGTGTTGCTTTCAAATTTGAGCTGAGTCTCACAAAGTCTTATACAGTCAAACTTGTGTTAAGAGACCAGCCTATGGGACAGAGTAAATTGGCTGTTTAAGACAGGTTGGCTGCTTAACACAAATTGATGTACACTATAAATCTAACAATGGGACTTTGTGTAGTGGCTGTTTAAGGCAGGTTGGCTGATTAAAAGGGTGGCTGCTTAACACAAGTTAGACTGTACAAGGGATTTGGTTAAAGATATAAAGAAAACAGAATAACTGCTTTTCATGAGTTACTGGTTTAGGGGGAATTTTAGTTACTATTACTTAAACAACAAAATACAGATTTCAATATTTCTTTCTTCTTCATTAAAAACCATATTCAACTAATTTGGATCACATGATCTTCAAGGCAAGATTTACATGAGTGTTACATCTAATATACGTCTTATCTTCTGACTGTTGCAAAACAATTTAGATTGGTTAGCACGGAATTGTCTGCTTTGAATTGCCAAAAGTGTTCTGTCCCTAGGCTGCATAGTTAATGCATTTTGCTTTATATTTCAGAATCTATGCAGGATGTGACAAACTCGTTTCTGGAACACAAAGACATTTGGCAGTGAGTATAATGTTTATGATCATTTTACTCTTTAACAGAAATCTCATAAATAAACCAACCTTTTGATCTAGTCACATTTCATGACTTTGCTGATAGTAATAGAAATTAAAACAAGACTTAAAGATATAGACTTGGTACAAGAGAAGTTAATTATTATGTTAACTCCTATTGAACAACTGAAGGTAAAAGGAGAAAATACTTATAACAAGCAATTTCCTATTTTGTCATAATAGTTTCTTTTGTCTCTTGTCTTCTGCTGCAGATGTGTTTAAGAGTGATATTATGGAGTTAGAGCTAATTAAAGAGATCAGGATTGATAAATGAAGGTTTAAGTTTCCTCCTGACTTAGTTAAGACACAACATTTGTTATGTCATATGCCTTTATTCTGTTTGAACTTAGTATTTCATATACCACATCAATAATCTTCAACACTTAATTCTTTATAAATTTAGGTCAAATGATTCATGCTTGCATGTTGTTATTAATTCTTCTTTTTAAGTTTTGTGTAAGGAAAGTGGCTTTAGTTTGACTTAAGGTTAAATACCCATAATCTGCCATTTTCAAACTCTTTTATCAGATTACTTCAATCACTCTCGGTATATATCTGTTGGGGCCGGAACGTTTTGCTTAGAATAGTTCAGGCCATGAATACTGTATACCGAGAAAAAGCAAAATTATCTGACAACATAATTAGTTTTGAAATGGCAGATTATGGGTATTCTACCTTAATCTAAGGCTGCTCAACATTTTTTTCTTTGTCAAATTTTATGTGTTGAATATGTTTTTTTATCACAATGGTCTTCATATGCTTATGAGAAAATATTAATGAGTACATTATTGATCACCAGACTATAAGATGTGAAAAACTATGGCAAACAACATACAATTTGTTATCAAATTTGATTTAAGGAAAGAAATAGAAAGCACATTGGAACGACTAAAGCTTGCTGAGAATGAGTTGACAAACAAGGAAAGAGAACTCCGAGAGAAAGAAATACAACTCCTGGCGAGAGAGAAGGATCTGGAACAGCAGCTTTTTGTCACAGTAAGCACAGATCTTGATAATGGGGGTATCCAATGTAAATAGACGATTTATTTTAGTACCTACAGCAGGTAGGTTCAATATGAACTGTTTGCCGATGCAAACCATTGGTGAAAATCCCTTGTTAATAAGTTTATTCATTCACAGTCATATATTGTGATAAGAGAGGGTTGTTTGGCTAAATGGGTTAGATATCAACCTGCATCTGTTACTCTAAATCTTAATGAAAACCATACCTACGATATAGGATAAAAAAGCTCAAAATTTAATCATGGGAGATATGCATTTTACTTGGAGCCCAACTATCAGCATTTAGTCTGCCCAAAACGGCTATGTAAGCCCTACTTTGTTGGTACTTGTGTAAGAATGGTCTTAGTTAGAATCCACAATATAGGGTTTAGAGAACAAGACGTTTACCAAGGGAGATGTGCCTCTTATCTGAAGCCCTTTGACTGTTTGCAGTATCTGCAATATAAATAGTCTATTTTATTTTCTGTACGGTTATGAACGGGGTTGGAAGGCTTTGAATAGTCTTCTCTTATATTACTTTAGAAATCTCTGTTGTCATTTTATCAGTAGAAGACAGATTGTCCTTTTAATACATTTCTGTCATGCTTTTAGATGCTATCAAATAACATAGCTTTCAATGCATTGATGTATGTTCATTGAATTATCATTGTTGATTTTCATATATTTTACAGAATCTTGACTCTCATGATGTAAACACATGGACAGAAGTGGATGTGGTAAGTTTGCTTTAGAACTATTAACACAGGGTTTGGGTTTCTTTATCCCCATAACCTATTTCTGCTTACAGACCCGGGTTATTTATTGGTCCTAATTGCAAAAACATCAGGGTTAGAAACAGTGTTAACCTAGTTATATATATTGTATAAACCATTATGACATGAGGACCAATTGCTGTTTATAAGATGATCATCTCTTTTCACAATGGTGTCTTAAGTATTAATTTGTTCGCAAATGTTTCAAAGCGAGCCAATACAAACTGCAAGGTAATTTTGGGATGCTTTGTGACAAGAGTAGATTACAGGCTCAATGTGTAAATATAATGATGAATTTATTATCCTCTCCTTGCTATACTTTCAATATGTTTATTTGTCACTGATTCAATTTGAAATCAACATCACATGCCAAAAATATATTGTGGCAACATGATAAATTTCTCATTAGGAGCAATCTTTTATTTTGTCCGGGCCTCCATGTCCTAGTGGTTAGAGTCCTGAATTTTAAATCACATTGGCCTCTCATGAAAGTTCATCTCCTGACTGACTTACGGAATGCCGACGGCTCTACCAGGCTTGATAAGCCCTTATGGGCAGTTGAGATTTTGTTTGATCTTCCTCAATCATTGAGAGTCATAGCATCTCAGCATTACTTACTAAAATACTGTGGACGCAATGTAAAAACGCATTAAAGCTTTTTAGTCACCGCTGTCTCTGATTTCCATTAATGTAGACATTGTAAAGTGAAGTATATTGTTGAGTAAAGGGTTTAATCATAGAATATTTTAATTTCAGTACCACTGGGTAAAGCAACTTGGTTATGGTAAGATACGTAGAGAATAGATGGTTGATGTCGTTAATCGGAAATGTTATCGGGCAAGGCTTAGGAATATTCCGATGCCGAGCACGATAACTTTTCCTATTCAAAGATACCAATCATCTATTTTATTTATCCTTTTACCTTTATGTATACTTTTAAAAAACAAAATGAAAATAAAACACGTGAAAAAAAAGCAGAGAATGATGTAAACATGACGTCATGTGTCATGGCGTTGTTATGATGTCATGATTTGTCACATGGATGTGTTATATGGTTAGTGCCAGATATCACAATGTAATACGGCACCTAGTTATCAGTCCCAAAATGGAACTATTGACAGGATACATTTTTAACTGATGATATCTACACTTCAATGGCTTTTACGGTTGAGTGAGAACCTTGCAAATAAATTAAATCAAATCTGTTTTCTTGGGCAGAAGTGTTTCCTGAAATATGTTTGTATTACAATTATTTATTTTGCACTGTGTTTTATGCCTATTTTAACATAATTGGGTTACATTTGTCGATTAACTAAGCAAATATGTTATCTGTGGCATAATGACAATAGTTGTTTTGTGGTTGTGGCCTTTGGCAAGTCACTTTAGAGCCCTAGCCTAGTACTGGAGGATCCAATTAAGCCGTAACATAACTGAAATATTGTTGACACAGCATTAAACATCATACAAATGCAAATGTAACTAAGAATCCTCTGACAAAAGGAAAACTTTTTTATTCCATTTTGCCTGAACTCTTTGAAAACAAAACAAAAATCTCTATTTTCATTTATGACATTGACTTTCGCAGACACATTGATTTTAATCGTCAACAAATTACACAATGGCCTCAAAGCGCACATCGAAAATACTCTTTTTTTCCCCTTTTTTGTAGCGAATAATTCCGACTTGGAGCAATATTGCGAGCTATTTTTGGAACATCATGTGACTGGTCGTGTACTGTTGAACCTGAGTCAGGCTGACCTTGAGAATATAGGGGTCAAGGCTATTGGCCACAAGTACGAATTGTTTGTAAGTAAAGTGGTTTATTGTCTTGTAAAACATACTGGTGAATTTTTCAGTTATCATATTTTGCAATGCAGAGCTGTTGTGATGCAAAGACTATTATTATTGTCACACTTTTGGAGCAGCTGGAAAAAATTAAAATGTTTATATAGAATCATTAATATACACATGTACAGTCGACCCGCGATTGTCTGAATGTCCTTTATCTGGATTATTCACCATCAAAACAGAATTTTTAGGGAACGGTCCTTATCTTCATCAATTTAACTGTTTAATGCGGAAAATCCGAGTTCCGGAACAGGACAAAAAAACGAGAACCAACAGTCACTTTCTTTTCATAGTATATGCGTATGGCCAGTCCGGAAACCAGTATAATCATTTATTTTGTGGTTACAGTTGCGAATGGTCTTCTGTTGTAAATGGCATTCCAACGTCTTGCAAACTGGCATGTGTGCTTGACCATAACATGTCACCTATTGTAGTGTACTGGAAGGCGTTGATTGTTTGTTAATCGGTCATTCCGTCAGTTGATTGGTCCTACATAATTGTAATTACAGTCGCATGTCGATAGTTGAGTTTGTAAAAGATGTTGATTGGCTGCTCAGACAGCTATCAGGAGACAATGTCTGGCAATCATTTTCAGTTATTTCTCAATCGATATGCTCCTTCAGAGCTATCTTAAGGAAATTAAACTTCTCGAAAGACATTGCTTCAAATTGTCATTTTTTTTAAATCCATTTTTTACCAAATAAACACTTCCTTAATACAATTTATATTTCCCTTCAAAAAAATAAGAATTATGTATTTCTTACTTCATAGTAATTATCATGATACACCGACACCGTGTAAAGGTAAACATTTCGCTGTAACTCGCATATTCTTTATTCCGGAAAATTTGTTAATACGAACATTTCTCTTAGGAACGAAAGTGTTCGGATAAACGAGGCTCGACTGTAAATGGATTTGTTTTGCCCATCTTTCACAGCAATTATTTGCATTTTTAATTAGAGGTCTTCACCCATAACTCATCATCTGATCAATGCAATGAAATACTGTTGGCACAATGCAAATAAACTTCAAATAGTGAAGGAAGTTTGAGTTAGAAGTGAAGTTTTAAATTTGAATGGAGAAAAGAGGTAACAAAAGAAATACTTGAAGGGGCCTTAGTGGTTAGAGTACAGAACTTGAAATCACATGGCCCTTCTCTGTATGGGTTCAAACCCCTGTGACAGTATTTGGATTGTCATGAGAGATATTCTCCCGACTGACTCGAGGAATGTTGATGGTGCTTCCCGGCTTGACCATCCCTTATGGGCAGTTGAGTATGGGTTCTTCCTTCATCAATTAGAGTCTGGCATGGCAACATAACTGAAACTATGGTGTGGTGATGTAAAACCTATACAAATAGTTATATAAGAAATATTTGTAAATAACAATTTTTCTATTGTTTAATTGGATTCTAATGTCTTCTGTCAGAGTTGTATTGACCGGTATGGTTTGGTTAAATTTTAAACAACTTGATTTCGTTTTGCTTTACAGACTGAAATAGAGTTGTTGAAGGCTCACAACTACAGGCTGTTGAATTTCCCCCCTCTGCTCAAGGTGAGTGTATTGGATCCCTAATTAACTAAAGAATTGTATAACCTTTCTGAATTGATAAAGGTGTTGAAGAGATAGATATAGAGATCTTTCCAGGGATAGAGGGAAAGTCTCGGGACACGAGGGTCATCGGTTTGAATCCCGTTAGTAGTGAGATTCTCTTTGTGACCTATTAATCTACATATTGAGCGAGTGTTGTTCTGTATCCAGGAAGCAGAATTGAGAGGGATTAGTTAAGTTGTAAGAACTTGTTTCATTATGGATGTAAAATAAATAGTTAAAACTAAACTGATTTGGTTGGTTTTGATTTAAATCTGCTTCAACACTATTTCAGTCATATCTTGGCAGTCACTGCATCTGTTCATATCCCTGGCTCTAGGTATTTCCTCACAGGTTTTGAACAACATTATTTCTAAGCTGCTGACTGCTCTTCAACATGAACATAATTGATCATTTGTGAGAGACAATTAAATTATACATAATAGTGTATACAGTGAATTTATATATTTTGATCCAAAGGCATGATGTTGCTTTGAGACCTACCGTATATGCTTAGGTAAGTTGATGCTGGTAGAATTAAGAAACCTTTTAATAGCTACTTTAAGTTGAATGTTGAACAACACTATAAAAACTGTATTGTTTCAACAACATTTTATTTTGATATTCAAATTTTCCCTTCTGTGCACAAGCACCTTTAATGTTTGCAATGATTTATTACCACTTACAGATGCCGCAGACTGCTGAAGAGGTGCAAGTGAAGGCAGTGACAGTTACCCTGATATTTGGCCATCATCTTCTTTTAGGACATACAATGGAGGTAAACTGAATTGTTTGGCAGCATTTGGTTAAGTTGAATCTTTTAGTTTGACCGCTGTCCATGGAGGTTCAAATCTGGTTAAAGGCATATGGATTTTCATTTGTCTTCCGACTGACTAATGAAGTACCAATGATTCTACCCGGCTTGACGAGCCTGTTAAGTAAGCAGTCTTCCGCCGTCATTATGAGTTTGGCACCACATCTTAATGGAAATAATATATATGTGATACACAACCCAAACAAACTAATATCAATTCTTTTAAACAATAAGATTTATATTGAGGGTTCAATGGAATACCATAGGAAGTGCTTTACATTTGTGAAGCACATTTTATATTGTCCTGCAATGAATTTCCATACAAAGGATGGGTTGAAACTGTTTATGATAATTAACCCTTAGAATTATCTTACAATAGATTTTTGTGTCATCTGCTTTCCAAAACCTAAAATTTCTGCCTAATTTTAATGAGGAATGATTCTCAGAGTAGCAAACGGGTTAGATCACAGGCCAGCCATCAATTTACTTGGTGGCTGGCCTGGAACCAACCTATTTGCATAAACATGAAGTCTGTTCCAGCGCTATAAAGGTGAAAATATGCTAAATAATATCTTTTTCTTTGAAAAGGACCATAAGTGGAAGATGTACATGGAGATTGATGGAGATGATGACACATCCAGTACTGACACAGAATTTGACCCTTTGACCTGTGTAAAAGATGTGACCTTCACCTATCAAGGTCAAAGTCCATTTAAGATTTCCTTTTATCCGTTCAGTATGGTGAAATGGTGCCTTGGTATACAGGAAGGTGCCTTTGTGGAATGCCTAGTTAGTTTTAAGGTGAGATTATTATATGATGTGAGGTGTATTTATTTGTTAGAATACTTCGTCAATTTTGAGGTTGGAATGAGAAATATGGCTCAAATGAATTCATGAAATGTCTGAAGTACGACTTTTGTGAACAAAAAAATCAGGATGAAAAGGATTGTAATAGAGCAATAATTTGGTCATTAGTACTTGACCAAATAATGTTAAAATAAAAAAAGTTTAAACAATAAACTGAATAATGAGCTATTTCTCCTTATCCAATACCAATTTGATTTCTATAATGATATTTGATTTGGAATACCTTCACATTTTATCAATCTTCATATGTCCTCTACATTTCCTTCAAATAAAGATGTGTATCTATTATTAAAGATAGTGTTTATTCTTTGTGTAATATTTTTCATTTTCTTTCTCTTGCAGAAAAATGTCAAGAAGCCCAAATCGTTAATGTACAAGCACAAACTTGACATCAGTGGGAACAATGCTGAGCAGAAGGAAGTGAAATTGACTTTATCCGATATTGCTGATAAGCCAGATGCCCCTCAGCGGTCACCAAAGGTTAAAAAAGACAAACTTAAAGTTAGCATGTCATCCCCACAGTTAAAAGGGGCATGGATGGAGAAAAGTTCATTTGTGGCTGTTACAACCCCAGAGAAAAAAGGTAACTCAACCTTTATTATCAATAGAGGTCCAGATAAAAGGACAACTTTCTTTGCTAGCTCCTATTTTTGCTATCTTATTTGTATTCTTAATCCAATTTTGTTACCAGTCATTAGGATTATCTCCTTTATATGATTCTAATGAATCGTCTACTTGAGAAAATTCTAATCGCAGTCCGAAAATTGGATTATTTGCAAAGACTTAGAAATTTTGCATGCAAGGGCTTTTGTTAGGATTCTTTATCAAGATCTCAAATTATGTAAAAGTATTTTAATCCTTGAGTCAATGATCATGTACTTTTCTCAATAGACAAGATTCATAAAATGTTGAAAGTTTAAAGTTTCATTCACTTGTATTTTTCATGACTAACAGCTGCACCAGCCATATGGTCAAGTGTTGTGAGTGGTTCTAGAAGGACCTCCGTACCAGACTTTCCTGGCCTCAAACCGAAGCACGTTCCTGGTACAACGATGACACTACATGCTCAACCCTCTGGAACAGTGCCAAATCATCTATCACCATGGCAACTATCATCGCCGACATCTAGTCCTTCTGTCAGTCATTCACCTTCCTCTCCTGCGTCCTTAGCAAGCAGGGGCTCTTATCAGTCTCCTGGCCAGGTGTCACCAGGACAGGTTGCATATCCATGGCAACCACAAGGTCACCAGGCAGGTCACATGACAAAGCATTACAGCTCACCAGGGCAGGTGTACCCGGTACATGAGTCGCCTCTGGAACATGAACTAGCCATAGCAAGAAAAGAACATGATACCCACATTGAAGGTCAAGGTCTGTCTATGTCCGACCTTCAGAAATCTAAGGTGACCTTCACCTTGACAGATTCCTCGTCTTCAAGGAGTACTGAGAGTGGTTTTAGTGAGCAGCTCGGAAAACCTCATGAATCGTACGCCTCGGTGTGCTCAAAGTGTCAAAGTCATATTGAGGAAACTGCAGCAGGATTAGATGATTGTAATTTAAGTCCACCTGCTGGCAAAACTACTCGTAAACCACATGTTGCAGGGACCTCAGGTTTTTTAAGTGATTCAAGAAGGAGTGGCAGTGATACAAGTGAAGGAAGTGCAAAGGGGAGAGAGACCAGGAACAATAGGGCTACTCATGGGGGATTTTCTAGAGGTCACATGAACAGAAATCGGGGAAGGGGTTATCCCGACTATGACAACAAGTACAGCAGAAATGATCGTTTCCATAGAAACAATCAGTCTAGTAGAGGTAACAAGCAGGTTTCTGACCAGCATTATAACAGGAGTAGAAGAGGTCATCATGGAGGTCAAGGGCATTTTGTACCTGAAGGTCAGAGAGGTCATAGTCAAAGAGATCACCACAGTAACTTAAATGACCTTAGTAATCCAGCACAGAGGGAGAATTCATATAGCCCAAATAACCCTGCTGATAGACAATCTAGGCACTTAGGAAGTGCCAGTCACCAAGTTCTTTCTGATAATGATAAAGATAATCCAACACCAATCTGTGATAATATCTCACATTCTCGTTCAATTCAAGAATTAGGCTCCTCTGAGAAAGGTCTTGCACCTAATGTAACTAATGAGCAACTTCATGACCAAAGTAAAATGCCAAATGATGCTGTGTTAGAAGACTTATCCATTTCCACCAATGATGTCGAACAATTAGAACAACATTCTGAAAGTTCGGATGAGTGGGTTTCAGTTCAAACCAAGCACATCAAGAAAAGGAATAATGGAGACAGGTTTTCAGGTAACAGACCACATGTGCAACACCACCCTCATAGGGACAATTATGAGACAAATTACTCACAAAGGGGCTCTTTTAGGGGTAGAAATGACAGATACAATAGTAGTCAGCAACCATTCTATAGAGATCGCGCTTACTCCAATGAGGACAGAAGGCAACCCCATTCAATCAGGTTTCAAGATCGAGATCGTGGGAATAATCACCATAGGGGAAATTTTAGGAATAGAAATTATAGTCATGGAGATAGGGCTCAACATAGGGATAATTATAGTCATGGGGCTCGCGATAGGGATAATTATAGTCATGGGGCTCAAAATAGGGATAATTATAGTCATGGGGCTCAACATAGGGATATTTATAGTCATGGGGCTCAACATAGAGATAATTATAGTCATGGGGCTCAACATAGAGATGAATATAGTCATGGGGCTCGCGATAGGGAAAATTATAGTCATGTCGCTAGCGATAGGGAAAATTATAGTCACAATGATGGAGTTCACAATAGGGATTATAGACACGGGGATAGGGCTCATATTAGGGATAGTCAAAGTCACATGGATGGGGCTCACAATAGGGACAATTATAGGGATGGGGCTCGCATTAGGGATAATTATAGACATGGGGCTCAGAATAGGGATAATTATAGGATTGGGGCTGACGATAGGGATTATTATAGTCTTAATGATGGGGCTCACAATAGGGATTATTTTAGTCAAAAGTATGGGGCTCACAACAGGGATAATTTTAGTCAACAGGATGGGGCTCACAATAGGGATAATTATAGTCAAAAGGATGGTGCTTACAATAAGGATAATTAAAGGGAAGGGGCTCTCGATAGGGAAAATCATAGTGACAATGATGGGGCTCACAACAGGGATAATTTTAGTCAAAAGGATTGGGCTCACAACAGGGATAATTATAGTCAAAAGAATGGGGCTCACAATAAGGGTAATTAAAGGGAAGGAGCTCTCGATAGGGAAAAATATGGTCGCAATGATGGGGCTCACAACAGGGATAATTTTAGTCAAAAGGATTGGGCTCACAACAGGGATAATTATAGTCAAAAGGATTGGGCTCACAACAGGGATAATTTTAGTCAAAAGGATTGGGCTCACAACAGGGATAATTATAGTCAAAAGAATGGGGCTCACAATAAGGTAATTAAAGGGAAGGAGCTCTCGATAGGGAAAAATATGGTCGCAATGATGGGGCTCACAACAGGGATAATTTTAGTCAACAGGATGGGGCTCACAATAAGGATAATAGACAAGGGGATCGAGTTCACAAGGCTCATTGCTTCCCGGTCAATTCGTACCCAAACCAATTCGTACCCACCCTTTTTTGGCTAATTCGTATAGAAATTATGATGGGTACGAATTGACCGAAAAGTGGGTACGAATTAGCCAAAAAAGGGTGGGTACGAATTGGTTTGGGTACGAATTGACCTGCTACCTTTGTATGTAACCTGTAAAATGAGCTGCACATCTTTATATGCCAAAAAAAACATTGAATTGAATTTATGAGATCAGGCCCATAGCCTATGACTATTTTAAGAAAATGCATTTAACCTAGGGGGTAGGGACATGTTGTCTAGAATTTATTTACAAAAAGGTAGTGTGGTTTTGTATTTTTTATGACTATTTCATGAAACAAAAACCTATGAAATTCATTGCTTATATATGAATATATTTCAAGGATCACACTATGTACCATCAGATTCGACCCGATTTCCTGAATAACAAAATATGACACAAGTTGTTAGAACAAATATATTGACAAACGTATCAAGAGTTTCACTGTAAAAGAATATGCAAAATAATTTTATGCACATGTGGACATGCTGCCTGATGTTAAATTTTGTGCTACTCATCGGAACACCATATAAGGGTTTAGAGAGAAATAATTCATTGGTTCTCCATTGATACCTTCTTTTTTATTTATTTGAAGAAGACAACAAAAGAAATTATTGTGAAAGATTATACAAATGATGCTTGGAATAATAATGTTTCCTTTTTCCAAATGAAAATGTCTAATTCCTTCACAAGATAATGAATTACCTTTGCAATTGCTTTGATTTAAACGCTGTTGAAAGGTCCATAAGGGCACATGTTAACTGATTAATATATTATTATACACAAAGTGTGAGAATTTCAAACCCACAAATATGTCACTTGTTATGTCATTTATCACTAGTATTTATTTTTGGTAAGAAATAGAAATATATTGAGAAATCCCTTGTGTGTTATTGTTTTGGTTTTAAGTATTTCCTTTTCAATTCCAACAGTATACCGATAAAAGGGTGCCATATAACACATGCGTCCTTTATCACATGATCATGTGATCACACAGCACACCTGTCAGTATTGATTTGTCTTCTGTTTTCACTTTTTCTATTCTTTTTATCTTTTTTTTTTTTATGTAATTCCATATAGTTAACAGAACTGGTAGATGGTGTCTTAATTGGGAAAGTATTACTGGATTCGGCTTCGGATTATTATTCGATATGCCCTCGGCTGACCAGATAATATTCCTAGCCTTGCCGGACAACATTTTAAGACACCAACCATCTATTCTCTTTCCCTGCGAGCCCTACATGGGTACATGCACGCCGCTTGCATTGTGATAAGAGTTGGTAGCTTGAAACCCCCGAAACAACCCTCTCTTGGGAAACCCTCTCTCGGGGACTCAAATTTAAGGTACCTGTTCATAGAAGAGAAAATTCTAAAGCCAAACTGAAATGTCGCTGAAACTACAGTTATTTTTATTGTTGTTTACTATTCAATTAAAAGCGTCTATTAAAGGCATTATTAATTAAGGAAGCGTTGATTAATCTGTGTACAGTTTGTATGTTGACAATGCTTTTGAGATTAAGATAAAAAGTCACTATACACAAAGTCACCATTGGCAATCCGTGTTCCTATATGGTCTAGTAGTTAAGGTGGCGTACTTATAACTCGGGGCCCTAGGTTCAAACCCCATCGATACCTCTGGTTTTGTGAGAGTGTCATTTGGCAAGACACTTCAGAGTCCTAGTCTAATATTGGTGGATCCAGGAATGCTGTTACATAACTGAAAGATTGTTGACACGGCGTTTAACAACACAAATAAACAAACCACTAGCAATTTACGAAAATAAAGGATTGAAACGCATTTGTTCAACCAAGGTTGTACTTGCTTGAAACTATCTATAGTTATTATTTAGGTAATAACCCCCTAATCCGCCATTTTGAAACCGATTCTTTTGTCGGATTGCTCAGAGATCGTTTGAGATATGATATAAGCAACAATCCCCCAGCCATGTGTCATTACTATGTGACTTAGCTATGTCCCTGCATATGGGGTTATGCCTTTATTTCATGATGTATATTCTATCGCCCAGCCATGCATGTCTTGACTAAGTGACTAAACTTTGTCCCTATATAAAGGGTTATGCCTTTATTTCATGATGCACATTCTATCGCCCAGTCATGCATGTCTTTACTAAGTGACTTAGCTATGCCCCTGTATAATGGGTTATGTCTTTATTTCATCATGCACATGTACATTCTATCCCCCAGCCATGCATGTTTTACTAAGTGACTTAGCTATGCCCCTGTATAATGGGTTATGTCTTTATTTCATGATGCACATATACATTCTATTCATGTTTAACTTTTTCTTCATTTGTCGAAACACGCCAGGGTCGTTGTAACGAAGAAAGTAGTTCTTATTGAATGAAATATTGTTAGTCCAACTTCCAAGGTGCTTCTGAAGAAAATTTATCCATTTAGAGTGAATATGTTGGTACTGTGCGATAGCTTTTTCAACGCGGTTTGTAACCAGTCTGGGCGTGACATATACCATTTGAATTGACACACCCACTCTCTGGAATTTCAAAGCAGACTGTAACATATTAAAGGTACAGTCTAACTTGTGTTAAGCAGCCACCCTTTTAAGCAGCCAACCTGCCTTAAACAGCCACTACAGAAAGTCCCATTGTTAGATTTATAGTGTAAATCAATTTGTGTTAAGCAGCCAACCTGTCTTAAACAGCCAATTTTCTCTGTCCAATAGGCTGGCCTCTTAACACAAGTTTGACTGTAATCCGTTTGTGATTTAGGAAGGTAGTGACTCAGGCAGAGGTAATTATCCACTATAAGCCCAGATTTCGTAATGATCCTGTTGAAAATGGCGTAGAACCAAACTGGAGAACATACATTATAAGACAAGTAACCGGCACATGTAAGTAAATTGAGTAATGTATAAAATTTGTATTGCGTTTTGCCAGTTTTTAATCATTATCCTGAGGCATTTTAGGTCGATATGCGAGTTTACTTTTCATGCAAGCTAGGCAATTGATGTCAATTGGATGGCATATGAAAGTCTGGCATCTCTTTTATAAACTCTATATATTAAGTAATCCTCATATCCAATTGGTTCCGATAATAAGCAACAACAGAAATAGAGTAAAGAAAATTCATTTTGGAAAACTAACAACGACAAAAAAGACATACATTGCTCAAGACATCAGCTGTATTTACATCGAAGTGAAGTTTTAAGAAGTAGTCGTTTACAGCATACCGCCATTTCCTTTGCCTTGAATAGGTTACTTGGGTATAATACATTTGTAATCCAACTAGAATAATGATATTGTCCTTAATTGTTTGTGGAAAGTGAGACGTTTGTTCAAAGAGGCCCAACGATGTTTATTGCTATTGATACTCATTTCTTTATCAATAACTTAAATGAAGGGAAAACACGGGTAAGTCATCTATTGTAACTATGTAACATTCTAAGGTTCGTGTTCATCTACCTATCTCTAATCAAACACCTTAAGTATCATTTAACAGTTTCTAAGTTGGTGTATAATTTGTTACGTCTAAAATATAGGGACAATGTTCTTTCACACATCTCTTTGATAATTACGTAATTAAAAGGAAAAAAACTTAATCTAAGTTGGTACATCCGTTGTGCACATGTGTAAATATAAGATCCATGCTTTTCCATTCATCTTTATTCTATTACTTAAGTGAAAGGATAGTATTAAACATATTCTAAGTTGGTACATGTAAAAATATAGGGCCAATGTTCTTTTACACTTCTCTATATCATTGGCGTAGCTTCCTTTATGTATTTTATGTACGTTCCTACGCGTTTATTTCAGGAAACAACAAAAAGACTCTCAAAAACGCAACAGAAAGGGCCTCTTTTTCCTGCTCAAGCAAAACATATTGTTGTGCTCTCAAATACATGGCAGAACACACCTGAGTAATTCAAACTGCATTTCTTTTTTAGGTAGAGCATGCTCTGGACCTTTCTCCTACGCAGTGATCTCCGTTTTTACTTGGTGAGGAGCTGTACTGTAGTCTAACTAAGGGAGGTATTCCTGTGCGGAGCTTGGCCTCGGACCCCCTCCACCTAGAATGGCGTGCCGTCACATTCATTTCAGTCATGCTAAACCTTTGTATATGAATCACGCAAGTAAAAGGAAAGAAAACATGTTCTAAGTTGGTACATCCCTGTACGTGTACATACTAAGGGCCCATTGTCCTCCACACATTTCGTCTCGGTTACCAATACAGGGAGTGTTGCAGTTGTCGGTTAGGATTCTGTAGTGCATTACAGCGCCGCAAAAACAGTGACTGTAAGACTGCAAAATAGTAACATAGGAGATTAAAAGGAAATCGTATTTAGATATTAATTTGGAAGTACATGTACGGTATTTGTTAGTCCCACCATCACAGTTAAAATTGTTGCGCATATAAGCTTGCAAACATTATATGTATTGTACTGTAAAACAGAGTATCATATTCGTGCTTAATTTCCAAATAAATCCACTACATACTTGCATGAAATAAAGGCCATTTACATTAGTTCGCGGGGAAGGTCGGGGTTATCAAAGATGAAAGATTTTGGATTTAGATTTTTATTCATAGCACAATTAGGAAAGCTAGCTTTGAATTTGTCTCCTGAGAAAAGAGAACCATTTTGAATTGTCCCAAGGGGAAAACAACGCGTTGAATTTGTGTTGAAATTACGTCAAGAGAAAAGAATCAAAACTGGAAGCGAACGTCATTCCGACCATCTTCCATTTTTTTGCCATTTAGCCATGCTGTTGTTTAAGAGACCTTCTCAAAGATTAAGTTTTTCATCTTTTTAAATTGATATTTTTTCTTTTTTGGGCTGTTGGTTGGGTTTGGAGGGAACGGGGGCGGTTAAAATGCTATAAGAGATATAAAGAGCTACACAAAACAAGAAGATTTATAGGCTTCGCAATATGTTAGAAGTCGTTTGTTAAATATGTATTACACATTTGTCTTACATTTGTTCTAAACTAGATCAACGGTTTATAATCTGTACACAATGATCTACAAAATTTCTATTCTGCGACTGGCTAGAGTGTCCTGGTATCAGACTTGGAAATAGGCTAGCACACTTATCACGTACGTGACAGCAACAGGGTATATTTGACGGAAATCCCATTTTTATTAATAGATTAAATCTTTCTGTCAAAGCACTGCAAGTCGCAGATGAACGTCCCATGTTTTTTTATGAGAACAAATATTTTTTCAGCAATTTCAGAAAAGATAGATTGAATGTGATTAGATTATTTAAATCACCACTTTAAAGTGAAAAACTGCATAACATTGTTGTGAGATATTACAGACATTCTCGGTAGTTTTTTCTATGCACTTTTTTCTGGGCATCTTAGGGAGAGAATAAATGATTTACCAAAAGAGTACTTGCATAGTAGTCGGATGAACGCTTTGTTCGGACGAAATACTGTAAGTAAAACTCTTCAAAGGAAAATCATAGTATCCCTAAAACTACAAGGTTATCATCATTTTTTTTTTATATTTCTTATGACCTCAGTTCAGTTTCTATTTTTTATTTTTAAGGTTATTCTAGTCGTTTTTATAAATGTTTTTAAATACGGTTACCATGGAAACTGCCTTTTTACAAGTACTAATTCGTCAGCTTATTTTGTATTTCAAGATTTAAGTTTACTTCACATTCTGAAAATTAAGAAAATTATATTCAAGAGATTTTTTGATATCTTTTATTTATTTTTTTGTTATTTGCATATCAATTTTTATAGTTGTTTGTCGAATGCAAAACTATGAAAAAAGTTTTTTTCAAAAAACTGATATGGATTACAAAAACTGTTAAGATTGTTATATTTCCATATAACATTGAAATATAAAGTAGTGAATGTATGAATTCATACTTGTTTTGTGTTTATAAACCTTCCAGGAAATATTTTACTACCATTAAAGAAAGTATTTTAATTTTCAAAGTAATGCTCCAAACGGTTACCATGGAAACTATCATTTCATAAAAAAATCTAACTCGTCAACCTGTAATTCCTTTTTAAGTTTAAGTCAAAGCATCATCAGATGGAAACCGGCTACTTAAATGGAACAGTTTTCTTTTCAACAAGTCTTTTTATAAACCCTGAAAGTGCTGAAACCGACTGACATGTTTTTTTAATTACAGTTAAGATCCATACTTGAACACAAGTACAATAAAAATAGTATTGCAAGAAGTAATTTGTCGGCTTCCATTTTTTTAATTGTCATATAACAACCCATTTATTCAATAACATTAATTTACTATATCATTTGCATCATATATATATTGGCATTTCTAAATATGACATGTGGCATAATCAAAATTGTTCTCAAGTCTAAAATAGCTCTATGAAGGAATTGAAGTAGGCGAAGAAGAAGAGGAGGGGAAGGAAGGACGAAGAAGATGACTGACATGCTTATGCAGACAGGTTGGATCGAGGCCAGACACCAAGTAAATTGGTAACTGGCCTGTGATATAAATTGTTTGCTACTCTGAGTAACTTTATTAACCAAAACTAACCATATGTTTAAGGAATTCGAAAGCAGACGCAAAAATATATCTTTAGAAAATTGTCCAGCATTCTAGGATTCAGGGGTCAGTTACTCTTTTTATAGAGGTAACTAGCCGTTATAAACGAGTCAATTCATGCTTTTAAAGAACTGATTCATTAAAGCGACTCTCTCAGAGATTAAGATTTTAACTTTTGAAACAAATTGTCTTCTACAGAAAAAAACAACGGAGATTTCTAAAGTAACATATAGAACTAGATTATTGACAGTTTCCCAACCCTACTCATAATTGTTCAGAAAATGTAAAGAACATTCAAATATCAGACATTGCGGGCCGTTTGAAAGGGTTTATTTTGTAAACAACGATCTTAACCTAAGAATGAGAATTGGTAATTTAAGATACCACAGTCACGAGCGTCTTCGGAAACGTTTACCGCGCATGCGCATGGATGCACCATTTCCGTAAAGCGAAAAATGGGTCGGGCAGGATGAAAACAAACAGCGAAAAACATAAATTTATGAATCTTTGGATAAAGTAAAAAACCCTCACTTTCAGCAATGGATGTTGAGGATTCCACTTTGTTGTTGTTGTGTAGTTTTCATTTTAGGTGTTTATCCCTCGTTTATTTATAAACCGGCTTTCCCAAAGAAGAACAGACAGGCGCGGAGGCTCACTTCACCTTTATAAACGACCATACGTCGTTTTTTAGCAACTTTTAGGGAAATAAAATAAAAATGGTTTTCGGTTTCGTAACAAATATTGTATCTAATTTTCAACTTTTATTACTCAAAAAAAAAAAAAAAATCTCTTTGAGAGATTTTTTATCCTATGAGAATACGTTGTTGGGCACACAATGAAAAAAATGTCTATTTCTGTCGGCCCTTTTCCATTCGCCATTCTGATATAATGAACGATAACAACTCATCTGATCGGTCAACCACATCGTTATGTTATGACATACCCGTTACAACGACTTAATCATCTTGTCATAAAGACTTACTTACTAATTCAAACGAAATACATACGTTCTCGTTTTGACGACTTTTTAAGGACTATGTTATGGCCGAAATTTGATAATGGGTGGGTGGGGTACGAATTTCTTATATTGAAGTAATCGGATAAATGTAGCACATTTATCATTCATTGAGATGTTAAAAATGCTTTCTTAAATATGTTAAAATAGAAAAATGAACTTCATGTTTTAATTCATCATTTTTTGGGACCAAGTTTTTAAAGAACTGAATGCACAAATGTGAATATAAGTACATGCATGACTATACTAAGAGTTCCATTTAGATACACCGAGACTTAACTTTTTGAATTTATATTTGTATTCCTTTATTTTTGATGCTAAGTACTGACATGTACACAATAATTTTCGTTTTCCAAAGGCTGACTTTACACAAAAAAGTAGCACCAATAAATAAGTATGGTGGCCACTAATTGCTAAAAATCATTTAAGTTTGCACAAATAATAATTTGAAAGAAATTGTGACTGTAACTAAAACTTAAGTTGTTGATATCTATATGATGTTTGTAATGACATTGTGTTACGTTGAATGGTTTCATATTGAGAAAGAATGTATTTACCAACATACATCTATTTGAATTAGCCTTCATAACATACAACTTAATCCAATTCATTAAAAAGATTAACAATACACTTTTTTGAAACACGTAAAGAGATGTCAATAACTAGGTCAGTTGGTCAACACTGTTTTTATTATGTGCTACGTTTATTTACCAATCTCCATTAAATATAGCCATGGATCTATACATATTTGTAACATTTTTCATTTTCCTTCTTGGTCCAAGAACTAGGTTACTATATCAAATTATAAAGTAACTTTGTGTTCACTAAGGAATGCATGAAGGCTGATTTATGTGAAAATGGATGAACATGTTTAGTTCAACGAAATCATGATGAATTTTGAAAACGGGTTACATGGAATAAGAAAAAAAACTATTCAAATTTCTAATACATACTATGGTTATGTATGTAGTGTCAATATGGCCCTCTTATGTTTTTTGAAATTTATGAATAAGTTGGTCGGTCATGGAAGTTTGATGCTATATGTACTATCTAACATTCAAAAACATAAACAAACGATTGCAGGCCTTTTTTTTTTCTATTTCAGTGGACAAATTGATACCTTTTTTATACTGTAGAATTAGTATATTTGGGGGTGGGAGGGGGGTTATGGGGGATGTGGGCTTTGCGAAAATGGGAAATAAACCCCCTTAGGTAAACTCATTTTCAAGGGAAACCTGCATGACTTTAAAGAAAATCGCGAGAATCTGTCATTTACTGAAAAAAAAGCCATGGATTGATCCATAAAAACACAGTTCAGCAAAATCGGTATGCGTTCAACCCTATCAAACAAAAAAAACCGTGGTACTACATAAACACCATACTATAATTCCCGCAGCATAAGGTTTAGGTATCACGAACTGCACGGGCAAAACAAACTTTATACTGGCATGTAGATTAAACTCGGATATCATGTTTATCGACCATAAACTTAAATCAGTGCGGAGATAGTTTCTTATTAACAGGAAGAAAGCTTTATTCCAAGTTGTTTTTTAAATATTCAACCACAAACCACTTATTATGTGCGTTACTGGTCATTAATTGTCGTTTAACAGAGTGTTTGATTGAATTGATAGCTTTTCGCCGGAAATGGTATTTTGCGATGTCAACAAATAGGGTAAAACGGCTCAAAAAAGTCCGTCATCAAATTCGCTCGGTAGTTGAAGGTATAATCATTTTCTTCTTACAAATATATTAAAAGCTATTTAAAGCTTTATATATGTCCGAAAACAAGTTCATCATTCATAATTTTGCTTAAAAAGCCCATCTTCCGACAACCATACCGTTTCGCGCATTTGTACAAATCGTGTTACGCGCCGTTCATTTCCGTTTTGATTTGTTTACAGCTAATTTCGACTTTACACACTGATCAAAAAACCCGAATATACATAATCGAAGCAAGATAAACACGATCGATAGGCTCGCTTTTGAAGGCAAGATGGAGGATGCAAAATTTGAGGATGGTGTGTTCATGCTTCTTTATACATCGACTTATATTTCTTCTTTTCGAAATTTAAAGCTCAGCTGCTCTACATCGAGTTTGGCTCTTTATCATTTTGTTGAGTTTGTCATCTAAAGCTTATCGTAATTCGAGAAAAGCTGTCCCAAAAGTTGGAGAGGTTTTTCGTCCGCTGCGCTCTTTCTACATGACAAAAACACTCGACGAGGTTCATTTGACAGTTGACAATGCTTTTTTCATCAATAATAACATTTCTAAGTTGCTACGGCTTGTCTTTATGCTTTTTTGCATGTTCATATTTGGGAGTGTTGATAATATATTTCGGCCATTACATAGTCCTTAACTCATCATTACAACTTTGATACCAGATATAACATGTTACAACGAAGCAAAAATAATCAATAAGAATTAAACAAAATTAAAGAGCAAAGATATAAACAAAACATGCGTTAATTACTCACTTCCAATCCGAAATACTTGAACTGCCTTGTGAAGCAATACTCTGCACAGTAGTTAATAGTCATGCACCGGTTGAATATAAACAGCCCCGTCAAAGCCCTGTCTGGTCTGTCAAGAAAGCATCCCTCGTACTTGATATTACTCGAAACTGTAAATGACAATACTTCACGGTTTAAAGCCATACTAGCACTCATTTACACAGAAATTGTGTAAGTTTGAGAATAATTGACATTTAACTTAAAAGTACTTTAAATTCCCTTTTATGAATGAACTGAGACGGTAAATCGTTCACATGGTGCTTTTAAAAGAATGCACTTGGTAAGGTTTGTTTACAATCTGCGATAAAACAAGGTCTGTCGAGAAACGCCGGGATCCAATGAAATTCACGAAAGTATCCATTTTGATTATTTGCATTGTTGGTGTTGGATAAATGGCAGTATTCTTATGTGTATCACATGACTTTTCTGACCATATGACCGCCACGCGCTTTTCCGAGCACTCATCGCTATTCTTAGACGTAACTTAAATGTAAACGTTCATGTCAAATTGTGGGGAATACAATTAATAAAAGTAGCACTTTGAATCATTGATAGAAAATTGTGCATGCGTTATTTTGTCATGGTCGTGTGGCGTTTTGCTACGTTGAAACATATTATTCCATGACATATAACTAATTTAACACAGTTTAGCGTTTTCTTGAGCACTAGTATGCTTTTAAAGGTGTTTTCGAAAAAAAAAAATGTTTATCGATTTCGAGGCTACAGTTATCTTATTCATATGTCCTTGATAACCCCCAACCACCACCCAGGGTACTGGAAAAGAACCTAGTAAGCAATTGATTTCGTTCTTATCCATTTCATCTGTGTTGTATTACTTGATAATTATGTATATTGTGTATAAATTGATGAATAAACTATGTTTAAACTAACCCCCACCCACCCAACCCTCATACTAGTGTACCTTAGTGTTATCGTATGAACATTTATTGTTCGTAAAGTAACGTTAAGCATAACATATCGGATCCCAAATATAACCGTATCGTATCATATCGCATCAAATCGTATCAAACAGAATAAACCTATCTTATCGTATCGTATCGTATGATGAACGTATAACGTAAAACGTGTATCGTAAATCAGATATCATAGATTATGTATCCTAGAGGGCTGATATGTGTAAACAGACATCATGGTAAGATTTGTTATACATGAACATGTATTTGGACGCTTTTTGGACGTATGCCTTCATGTTCTCTATACCATGCAAAAGATTCCAAAATTTGGAACGTTAGACTAGGATATAGCTTGTCCCGCAAAAAGGCTTTCAACCTAAACTAAACTCAAACATTTCGACCGTCCCGATTTGAAAAAAAATCGTAGCCGATATTTCAAAATGCAATGAAATTGAAAATTATCCTTCTGAAAGGGCAGAAAACATAAGGGAAAAAAGAGAAATTGATCGTTATCATCTGTTTACATTTTTTTTAACTTGGCCATATACTGCGTTGGACCTGTACTGGGCATTTGTGTTCGGTCAATACGTAAAACAAAATTATCGGATTGCAAGATTTCATGCTATTTCGTGAATACCAAATACGCATGCGTGTGATAGTTTAGACATTCGTGCACCTATCATAAATGACATAGAATAAAATAAAATGCATCACAGTATACTAGTGCTATGCAATGGTAGAAAAATCAAGTTAAATACACACCTGTGTGATAATTCGGATAGACTTGTAGCCAATTCCCTTCCTTGTCGCATTCCCGTTGTATTTTGGTTGTGACTGATCCTTTACAGGTACTTATCACCATGTTTCCAACTCCACGCACATTACCGCTCTGTTGTGATGCCCCGGTTATGTATTCTGGAGCCCCGCATTCTATAAATACATGCAATTAGTGAGGTCCCTTGGTCTTCATTCACCCATCATCCCGATATTGCAATAGCAGTTCAAAAATGTACAGTTAGTGAATAGCAGTGTTATTGATGTACCCATCAGAAAATGTATACTAGCAACGTAAACATGCTCTATCTGATTTTTTTAAACATGCTCTATCTGATTTTTTATCTTGTTTTGAACCGCTATTGTAGTGCCGCACTGCTACACGTATTTAAGTACAGTGATGTCTCGTTAATCCGAACACGCCAGTTCCCAACAAAATGTCCGGATTACCGAATAATCCGGACTAATGAAGCAGAGCATGTTCGTTTACAGATAAAGACATAAACGGTCTGTATGCACGTGTATACTTATAACACTTTAGCAAACGCCATATTGTCGACCGTCCCAAATTGAAAGAGTTTGTCGACGACATTTCAAAAGGTGATGAAATCCAAAAAATATCTTCTGATATGCCAGAAAACATTGTGGGAAAAGGAGAAATTGCTCGTCACGAGCAATTTCTCCTTTACCCACTATGTTTTCAAAAGTTGTATGCAATAAACTGGTCAAATAATTCCGTTCCCTTACAATTTCGTTCGGTTTGCGAGACATTCGGATAATCGGGGTACGGATAAACGAGGCTTCACTGTATCGGGATGACAGGTGTGCCTCGAGGCAGAGCTATTTTGCTGTACATGGATATGTGTGCTGATCACCGTGTTAGGACTGTTATGTTGAAAAAGGTGATAAACCCAAACCACGCAACGTTCTTTTAAAGGCACATCAAAGGAGAGGAATACAAATAAATTACTGAAAAAATATATGAAGTTCTTTTATCATGTCACTGTGCATAAAATTCATGAAAACTAATTTAAAAATGCGTTGAGACCCTATTAAAAAGACTTCTTTAACATAAGTTATGTTGTGCTTGAAATATAGTTGTCTCCAATTCAATCATGTTTATCAACAACCTGTTTGTTTACATATTCGAAATAATGAATTCTGATTGGTCGGTTCAAACATTTGTGTATCAACTGTCAAGGTCAGGGGTGAAAAATCATACAATCTGAATTATTAAACTGGTTAATCTGGGTTATTTCTAATTGGCTTTTACGTTAAAGTTGTGCTGATGGCGTTTTTTGGTGATATCTATTTGAATCCGACCAAAGGTTTACCAAATGATATAGTTTGATATAGCATTAATCTCCTTTTATGTGCCTTTAAAGTAGAATACCCGTATTATCCTTCGTCATATTTCTTCGGTCGTTCCCGGTATACATCGGTCGCGGACGGAACTATTCGATTTAAGGCAAATAGTTCCGGCCTCACCCGATGTAAACCGAGAACAATCGAAGAATTTCGCCGAAAAAATAAGCTTCAAGATGGCGAATTATGGGAACTCTACCTTAAAATGTTGCATTGAATCTTCTATATTAACCCATTAAATGGCCATAACAACACATATAATGCAGCGCATATCCAATAAACGTGTTGGGCGATACAAAGTCAAACAAATACCATACCTACCTTCAATAGAACAGGAAGCGGGATTTGCACCACGGACTCTACATACTTCAGTCTGATTGCATGTGCCACTACAAGATGTGCTTAACGGTGTCTGTACCAAAATAAACAGGCGTATATAAGACAAGAAGGACATTCTTATTACTCAATGCAATACTATAGTAGATGTAATACTTATATTTGCTCCCTACACTCATGGTTTGCTTTTTGTATGGATTGCTTTTGCTTTGCCTTGTGTTAAAGTAATTATTACCTGTAGTATGGTTAAACTCTAAATACTTATATGTCTATAAAGGCTTGGCCAGGTCAGGCAGAATCATTGACATGTTCATAATAAGCATAGAGCGTTCATATCGGGTTAAATCAAGCATTAACATACAAACAGCGTTATCAACACGTCCATTAACTGTGTGAATGTTTGATGGAATGACCGCCTCGTTTGAAACATCAGTCAAAACACATCGATCGCAAACCCCAGTTTTTCATTTCAATGACCTTTCATCTTTAAAAAACAAAAAGTTATCTATAAATAGTTCCCGTCACTTGTGCTATGTTACTTCAAAAGGTTATGTTGTTTATTTTACGGTAGAATACAATTTAATCTAACAAACGTTGAACTCTTAATGTCTTAGAGAGTCTCTCTAAACCATCGTGCACCTGGGTCAAAGGGAACGATAACTCTGTATATATGTTTGACTATAGCCTGGATCCCGGCCCATGCGTATACCCCGCCAGGACCCGAGGCTAATGTTGGACAGAAAACATTTCAGCAGCCCTTGGCTCTTTAGGCACACGCATAACTTACCATATATTTAGAACCGGTCTCTCCAACAAAGAGACCGGTATGATACGAATCTATCAGGCAAAGTTCTGGCTGGTAACGGGAGAACGAAAACAACACTCTATACTCTGAGATGAACGTTTGCAGATGTTGTCGATGTCGTATTTCGGAACGTTGCATTCTGACCAATTAAATCGGTCATACATTGCAGCCTACAATTGATAAAGCGGGGTACATGCACGTGCCGGGACCACAGGCTAGTCCAACATATATGCAGAGTTATCGTTCCTTTTTAGAGGTTTGAAAATAGAACTTACCACTGACCACTCTTTCTTTTCGCTGTATGTCATTTTGGTATCGACAACTGTCCCTATCCCGGACGAATCCCGTTCGTACAGCAAACAGAAGGCAACAAGTCGGCGATACGCCACAGACCGACATCTGGGCCGCAATATACACTCGTTCCGACATTCACCGAACGACAAATTCGGCAAACTTCGGAACGGCACCGCTTCCGGTCGCCTCCCCGGTTTGAAGGAAGTATCCATGGCACTTGACGACATTAATATGCACGTAAAGACGACGATTGTTAGGTAGAACGTATGCATCCTGTAGACCGATGTCATATTTTGTTTCAATGCTGAGCGTATCAAACACACTAAGACTTAGTGAAAGAGGAGTCACTGTCCTGAAAAGGAGATGTTTGAGTTTTGATTAACCCTTAGAATGCTGGGTTCTCGAAACGTTTAGTATGATATTTTGCTTAAACTCTTAATTCTTTCTCAACTTTGAAAATAAATGGCATCGAAGCTTAGTGGTAATCGATTGTTAACAGGTACTCAACCTTGTTTGCCAAACTTAAAGAAATAAAGTGATGCTTTTGAATCAACCTTAACGCTGTATCAATTGACGTGAAAAATGCTTGAAAAAGCGATGTAAAGAATATAGCTCATCTATGTTAACCAGCTGAGTAAGATAAACGTTCTTAAGTATAAGTCATGGTTTAAGTTTAACTAAATTATTATTTTCGAGAACACGTGCCAAGAAAGCGCAATACATGTACACACTTTAAATTTGTATCCTCTTTGTAGCGTGCTTAAAATAAGCGAGTTCTCTTTTTGCTAGAATATTATTAATCAAGTATTACACAGACATAATTAATAAATCTTACTTTAAGAATGACGTATGTCCCTGCTTACAATTTTAGACCAGCTTCCACATATTTCATAAAGTAGTGTGCTAAAGCTTGTCACGACTGCAGATGTCTCCTTTCAAAAAAAATTCCAATGCGCGGTCTACATTCTGCAATATACTAATTTCAGAAGAAACTAAAAAAACTAACAGAATTTTATATTTGAATAGAGTGAACAATTCCAACACTCGTCCGCGCTCAGTGATGTGAATGGTCTATGTGATGAAGTGGAAAGTAATATGATATTTATATTTATGATTAAAAATTAAAAATGCACCTGTATCGAACAAACACAAATTTGATCCAGAGATAATTGATAAGGTTGAGACTAATGGAAATGAACCCTACATGTATCACTATGACAAAAGGTGAAACCAATTGTAACGAATACTCCCTTAAACTGATTAACCCAAACAATAACGACATTTGACCACTTTGTTGCAGACGACTTTAGAAAATATTGTGGGAAAAAGGAGAAATTGCTCGTAACGAGCAATTTTCTTTTTCCCACAATGTTTTCTGCCCTATCAGAATATATATTATTTTCCAATTTCATCGCATTTTGAAATGTCGTCTGCAAACTCTTTCAATTTGGGACAGTCGAAATGTTATTTGGGACTGCGAGAAATAGAGTCTTTATACACCCTGTATTCTAAGATCGGCAACATAGTCCTTGGTGGCGATTTTAACGCAAAACTCTCAGTGAACCAATCCAATCGAAACGACAAATCCTCTATTTTATCTGAATTTACAAGGAGACATAACCTAGTGTCATTACAAGCGGCCGTAGGAATGTCTTCAAAATACACGTTCATTCCCAAGAAAACCTCCATCGACCATATTATGATAGAAAAAGAATCTTTCGAGCACTACTCGAAATTTCGCATATTAGATGAGTGCGACATTTTAACATCAGATCATCTACCAATTATTTTCTCCGTTTTTCCCCGCCATTTTCCGAGCCATCCATCAGCTCAAGACGATACGTCGCATGGAACAAGTGTACCGAAAGCCACATATCTGCGTACCAATCAGAACTGTCTACTGGCGTGAATAAGATAATGATAAAGCATTATGAGGCTAAGGAAGACGTCACTGATTGGTTAAATGATGATATCGTTGATATAATTATGCAAGCCTCGGCTCATCTGCCCACGAGCCACTTTAACAAATATGCTAAACCACATTGGTCTACAGATGTAAAAGATTCCTACGCAGAGGCAAGGAACTCACGCAAAGTTTGGTTCGGTGAAGGTGAACCTAGAGGAATGGCGCCTTCCTTTTTAGCGTACAAGAAGGCAAAAACCACATTTAGGCACACAGAACGACGCTCTCGAGAATGCGATTTACGATGAGCTCAATCAGGCGGCAGAGCTCGATTACCGAGTATTCTGGAAATTGTTACGAAAAACAAGCGGACGAAACTTTGAAACATGTTCAAAACTCATAGTTGAAAAAAATATCTACGATCATAGTCAAGTCCCGAATGGCTTTAAAGAATATTTTATGAAAGTGTTTGACAACCCTTGCCATGATTATACGCTTAAACCATCATTACTTAACGAGCTGTCAGAGTACCTTAACGCCCACGAGAAACCCATGGTAGGAACGATAACCCGCGATTTTGACGCAAATGAAGTAGAAAAAGTCATTTTAACTCTTCCCAAACGCAAATCCCCAGGTAATGATGGTATTCTTAACGAACACATACTTACAGCAGGTCAAAGCGTAGTTGAAGCAATGGTATTATTGTTCAATACCATCGTTAAAACCGAGCAGATTCCAAAGAAATGGCAAACGAGTATTCTCATACCTATCTACAAGGGTAAAGGAAAAGATAAGTCTGACCCATCTAGCTATCGCCCAGTGTCTTTAATACCTTGCTTTAGCAAGATTTTTGAAAAATGTCTCCTCAATGGCATTAACACTTATATAACATCAGCAAAGGTTGCCTTTCCTTGTCCCCAACAGCATGGTCTTAGCTGCATTACAACTGCGTTCAACATACAGGAGACTATCCTTTTTAATACCGAACGTCACAGTGACGTTTACGTCGCATCACTTGATCAAAAGGGTGCTTTTGAGTCTGTAAGGCACAAATCAATGTTATTAAAACTGGGACGCCTGGGACTAGTAGGTAAAGTTCTCCGAATCATACAGGCTTCTTATTCTCAGTTGAAATGTGCAATACGCTATGCACAACAGACTACAGAACGATTTGATGTAGTGCGTAGTGTACGTCAGGGAGGCGTTCTGTCCACATTTTACTATCTCGTGTACATCAATGAACTAGTAACTGAATTACATAATAGTAAACTTGGAACTAAAGTCATGTCAATAAACGTCAGTAACCCAACATTCGCTGATGATATATCGATCCTTGCTTTATCTCCTTTCAATCTACAGAAAATGGTCGATCTAGTCTACATATACTGTCAAACATGGAGACTTGATATTAACGTCAGAAAATCAAACACTATCGTTTTTAGCCGAAAACGACATGAACCCCAAATTGGTATTATGTTTGGTGAACTGTTTCTCGAGCAAGTCAAATCAGTCACACACTTAGGAATCACACATAGTTCGAATCTGAAACAGGGCGTCCGAATAGATAGCCGCATCCAGAAGGCGCGAAACTCACTATTTTCATTGATTGGTCAAGGTATTCACCCTCTCGGTGTTAACCTGCTAGTATCGGTAGGTTTATATAAACAGATCGTACTTCCGACCCTACGTTATGGGTCTGAACTTTGGAATGATATGCTCTCGTCTGATATCAAACATCTGAATAAATTTCAGCATTTTGTTTCCAAGAAACAAGGCTTTCCTATGAGAACCCGATCTGACATAGCGGAATCAATGATTGGCATATATAGAATTATTACAGAGATTGACAAAAGAAAGCTGATGTTTTTACACAAGATTCTTGGTCTTCCACCACTTGTTTAACTAAAGAAATCTTTGTGACCAAATACGTCATGTTTCTTACCGATGAGACATCTATTACCACAGGATTCATTCCAGATATATGTCGCATCGTAAAGAATTATAAACTCTCATCTATTCTAAATGACTTCTTCTGCAATCAGGTAGTTCCATCAAGATCGATTTGGAAGAAAACTATAAAGAATGTCATTCATACAAGCGAACAGCGCTTGTGGATCAAACGTATATCCAACGATACGGACTTTGCTGCAGCCTAGTATTCAGCCATCTGTTGTCTACGAAGTGTCTTCGGCAAGCTCATTCCGTAAAACGATGCATATGATTTCAATGATATGGTCTCGTCGTGTCACTCTTTAAACGAAAAATGCGAGAAATGCGGCAACTTTTACATTGATGAAATGATACACAAGGTTTGTGAGTGTATATATATTGTTCCTGCCAAGAATGACTTGTACAATGGGCTCTTCTCGACGTTTACCCAAACGTTTGTGGAGGAGCTCATTGCACAAGACTCTCTCTCTTAGACACTACGCATATTGAGAGCGCCTCTTCCGCCCCTACTGGAATCTAAGGATAACAAAACCTTCCTTTTTCATACATTCAAATACATAGGTATATGTCTACAATCATAATTGTCACATTACATTATATACTATGTGTATCAGTTTATGCCTTCTTTGGGCTATAGATGTGCATAAGGCCTGAATCAGTACCACTAATCATGTGATAAGACACTTTTTATTTGCATAATTATGTCACTTTGTCATTCCTTTACAATTATTTTCATTTTCAATCATTTAAGTCATGCCCATGTTTCTTGCCAATGGGTAAAAAGTCTTGTGCTTATATATGTCCTATGCTTACATAATATGTCATTGTATTTGTGGCAACGCGCAGGGACAAAGCGTATGTTTGTGTGCGTATGCGGGTGATGGGGTATCTGTGTGTATGTGTGTGGGTGGGGGGGGGGAGTGTGTGCGTGCGTGTGTGCTACGAGGAATCATTTCTTGTGGGTTTTCTTTTCCTACTTGGTTTTCGTATTTTCATGTTTATATATACTTCTATACTTCTCATTTATATCTATGTTTTGTAAAAGAAATATTTATACTTCGATTCATCTTCTGTAAAGGAGGCAATAAAGAGATTGATTGACCCTTACTGAGACTCTAAGTGCACAAACTCACAGTCAGCACTTAATACAATGACATAGACAAAGCACTAATTACATATATTTTCCCGATACTTTCAGAAATCACCACAAACACTAACAAAAGACTATATTTGAATAGAGTGAACAATCCCAACATTCGTTCGCGTTCAGTGATGCGGTTGGTCTATATGATGAAGTGGAAGGTAATATGATAATTATATTCGAAATTAAAAATTAAAAATGCACCCCGTATCGAACAAACACAAATTTGATCCAGAGATAATAGATAAGGCTGAAACTAATGGAAATGAATCCCAGTGGGGTTATATTACCCATGGTAAATTGTGATCTTGTACCGAAGCAGATTCATCAAGTAGGGACAAATTATGATCGTGTCACAGACAAAGCCAACGCGCATTTTTTGTAGGTTGAGTGGCATAAATAATAGTTATGCACGTATAAGATAACGATGCACCATGGTGATAACCATTTTCAAGTCATGCGAATCCATGTGTGTAAATTGATAGTGATCGCGTAAGTTTAACCCTTAGCATGCTGGGTAATTTTCTAAAAATATATTATTGTGTCGTCTTCTTTCAGAAAACTTAAGTATGTGCTAAGGAGAAGTAAACATGATAGATCACAGGCCAGCCACCAATTTACTTGGCGGATGGCCTGGATCTAGCCTGTTTGCATAAGCATGTAGTCGGTCCCAGCATTATAAGGGGTAGCATCCCATTTAGAAAACGTTATTTTATTTCTTACCGAGGAAAACAAAATCAGAATAATCGCTTATCAAAATACCATGCCTTATTGCATCAGTCCCAATGGAAAGATTTCCCCAAATGTTCGTAGACTCGCATACTGTAAAGGGCATTTATTCTTACTTACACGCCTCGATTGAACATATGACGTATAATGATAAGAATAATGATAATTGGTTTATGAAGCACAACACTTTTCATATAGCAGTCGACCTGTTTTCATGAAGTTTGGCTAATGCTTACATCTGTGTCGGGAATGACATTCTGCACAGTTGCTCTCGGCCTACGGACTCTGGTCAACAGTGCAAACGTTATCCATTCCACCTCTGGACCACAGTTTTGACTGTTCCACAAATGCCCATAAAATAACTGTATACTGTTTCACAAATGCCCATGAAATAGATGTATGCTGTTCCACAAATGCCCATGAAATAACTGTATAATGTTATAATGACGTAGAAACCTATATGTTCAAGACATAAAATTTACATTTACTCTGTTATGTTCACATTCTGGAATTTCTTTAGTCGGATGTCAGTTTGCCGAAGGAAATGGTCTTCTTAGATTTTCGGGTCTATGTGTTTTAGAAAAAAGACAAAAGCTGCCTGGTTTTGTCTCTCAGATGAGGAAGCAATGTTTTTCTTCTAAGAAATACAATTAATGGGAATTTTCCTTGAAGGCTAATAAGTACTCTTTGCTGGAATATCATGTCAGAATGTGTGTCAAGGTTTATGATAAATCCACTCTATCCTTGAGATTTGTACTGTGAGTATTACAATAAATACCACAGCCGACCCTTCTGTGTCGCTTTGGTGGCTTTGTTGTTATTTTGTTCAAAGATGCAATTGTTTGTATTTCAAATGTTTGCATGGGGGATAACATGTATGCTTGTAACATTTGATAGGATGCTTGGTCCGTTCTGTAATTTGAAAAGTTTTAAATGTGTTTTTCTGTATTTCTGTTATTGAGCTATTTTATTGCTTTTGCATTGAAATTCATGTTTGTTTATTAAACTCAATTAACATACATATCAGCCAATTATCCTATATATACTCTAACATCTTTAAAATCAAAGCTCACTACTAAATGTATAATCTATTGGTTCCACTGTGACCATATGCAATTTTCATTTGTGAGGAGCAATGTTTCATGGAGTCACGATATTTCGCACTACTTAAAGTAAAAATGCAGATCGAAAATTATGTAAAGGAAGATCTAAGATTTTAGGGCTTTTTAACTGTAATATGCAAACAGTTTTAATTCAACCTATTAGGGTATTATTAGGGTATTGGGAGAAGTGACGTGCTATTTGATCAATTCCACTTAACTTTATTAGAATCAAATGAATAATGTTTATGTAATTGATAAATAAACGTTTATGTAATTGGATTTATGTATGTAGCAACAACATGTTAATGTTATGCTTGTGAATTGTTTGAACGTGAGCTAGAGTAAAATTATGGACAAATAAATTGCCATGCAGATATGTTCTCAGCGCCCTTTACCAGTCACATTATCGACATTGTTATGGATGGTTAGCCAATGGTCAAGTTGCGTATAGTGCGACTTACTATAGGTCTATGACATAATGGTGTTGTATTGTGTCAGATACAAAACAAAAGTGCGTAAACCTACAGCATGTGTACTTTTAACCCCTTAATTCCATTCTGTCACACTTTCGATATTGGCATTCCACCAATGGCGCGTTTGTGTATAGCGCGACGTATAATTGCTCTGTGACATAATGGTGTTATATTTTGCCAGAGACAAAACGAGAGTGCTTAGGACCTACAGCACTGCATCGCAAATCGAGTCACAGAACAACACAGTTCGTACAGGTTTTCTTTTTGTTCTATGATATATAATGTGCAAGCATCAGGTGGAGAAAAATTAAGAAACCGCTGTGATAAAAGAAAACTTTGCTCCAATATTACCTTTTTGTCAGAATTGCTACTGCCTTATATCATTTGGAAATACACTTCTGGGTTGCTGACAACTTTCGAAATTGATTTATTTTAAAAGACGAACCCACCGCTTAAAACGGAAAGACGAACACACCGCTCTAAAAGGAGGAGAGCAAACTCTTTTGCCCTTTTAAGTCTATATGTATGTCGTAAATTAGGCTTTCATCGACAGTGAAGAGTTGAGTCACCTGGTATAACAAGAAAGCGAATATAGATCATATCAGTGGTAGGTTTAAGTCCATTTTGTATTTTAGCCAATGGCTTTTCATAGGACGGGGCCTTGGTTTAAAGTATCATTTGAAAGACTGACTCAGTGATTGGAGTACTCATATAAAACAATTCGAAGGTAATCCCAAACAACTTTTTTGATTGTTATTTTTATATAATTCCTTCATACACGAGACCTCTTCCGCTTGTTCGTTGTTTAATTTTCTGAAAATAGATTTGTATGCCGTCTACTTCCCAAAACCTCAAATATTCGTTAATTTTGATGAGGAAAGATACTCAGAGTAGCAAACAGGTAAGATCCCCAAGCCAGCTGCCAATTCACTTGGCGGCTGGCCTGGATATAACCTGTTTGCATAAGCATGAAATCAGTTCCTGTTCTATAAGTGTAAAGTAACTATTCACCCCAGACAAGGTGTTTCCGAAACATCTGAAATTGAGAGCATGTTCAACCGCAGTTTTACACTCTGTTCAAATTTTGGCCTTTTTTGCGTTGCACCCCTACCTAATGTTAAGCCATTCTCATTAAATGAATGACTTAAGACACACCTGACAAGACAAAAGCAATCTCTAATGAAGGCTGAGATATATTCAAAAATAATGTTAATGTCGTCCTTAATCCTAAGAATGTCGGATAATATTCTAATAATAGATTTTTTTGTCGTCGGCTTTTTGAAACCTTAAATATATACTTAATCCTGATAAGGTAAGATACTCAGATAAGCAAACAAATTAGATCACAGGCCAGCTGCCAATTTACTTGGCAGCTGGCGTGGATCCAACCTGTTTGCATAAGCATGAAGTCGGCTCCAGCACTATAAGTGTTAAGACAGATTTGACAAGACAAAAGCAAAGTCTGACGAAGGTTGAGCAATGTTCAAAAATAATGTTAATGTCGTCCTTACAAAGGTTGAGATGTCTCGTGAAACACAAAACAATACCAAATTCATTGGAGTGGTTTGTCTATTCACTGACTGTATTGTATTTAAGGAAGTGGAGGCCCCCTGATGGTTGTAATTTCTCCTAACATACGTTGGCGCTAGAATAACATCCAAAAGCGGAAATAAGACAAATTGGCGATAATGTGGAGAGACTGGTGTCTGCACTAACAAAATATAAGGAGAGAAAATGTAACTTTTCTGTCTTTTAAATTGAATTTTAAAAATTGCTGTAAATGGCTTTAAAAACGAATTATACAAGTTTACTTCTTTTCCCTTTTATGGGAAATCAGAAATATAGATAAAATAAACAAATATTTTAATTGGCCGGCATCGCATAAACCGTAAACGGTGAAACTATTTCAAGTTATAATGTACAGAGACCGGTTTCTGCACTAACTAAATACTAGGAGATAATGTAACGTCCTCGTTTTTCATAATTTAATTCTGAAAATTGCTATAAAGGGTATATAACTCGTTTTCCCTGTGTTTGCACTATCAGAATACTTTAATTACCAGTATCCCAATTCGCAGGCATTGCACAAAACTAAAATGTTGAAAACAAATTTGCAGAATTAAAAAGTACAGTGAGGCCTCGTTTATCCGGACCCCGATTATCCGGATGTCTCGCAATCCGAACGAAATTGTAAGGGAACGAAATTATTTGACCAGTTTGTTGCAGACGACTTTTGAAAACATTGTGGGTAAAGGAGAAATTGCTCGTGACGAGCATTTTCTCCTTTTCCCACAAAGTTTTCTGCCATATCAGAAGATTATCTTTGAATTTCATCACGTTTTGATATGTCGTCTGCAAATTATTTAAATTTGGGACGGTCGACAACTTGGCGTTTGCTAAAGGGTTATAATTATACACGTGCATACAGACCGTTTATGTCTTAATGTGTATAAGAACATGCTCTGCTTCATTAGTCCGGATTATTCGGTAAACCGGACATTTTGTTGGGAATGGAAATGTTCGGATTAACGAGACATCACTGTACATGTGCTTCACAAAAGTACCATACCAGTTCGTAGTTTACAGAAACGCATCTCAGTTCTTCAAAGTACTAGACTTAAAACAAAATATAAAACTACTTGTCTGAGGTAAGGGACATTGTTTGTTATGTGGGTTTTCGCATGTCTGCTGTTGGTCTCTGGTTCAAATAAGCCTTTTTGAAAGGCATAATTTCTTTACCAGGTCATAGAGATTAAATTTGTGATTGTTCAAAATTGAAAGAAAACTTGGACGACAAAAATCAAAACATTTTGTGCTATTATGTAGACTTGTTGAAGCAAAATATTCTTTGTTAGCATGGTTTATATATGATTCGATAGCATATATGCGTCAGCATTTGACTAATCCAATCTGATAGCATAAACAGCCGACAAACACAGCATAAACATGCCTTTTTTTCAATATTCTGTAAACACCATCGTGTCCAAACCATTTCCACAGTAACAATGTATCCCTTTGTCACAGTGCTCCTATAGTCTCCTGCGTCAGATGGACCAAAGAGATGTATTATCCACCAATGAGTGAAATAGATGATTTCGAAAGTAGAAAAGTTTTTTAAAAAAAAACCATGGTACCGTACCGTGTTACTAAACAACTTAAGAAAACATATTCACGAAAGTCAAAACTGGTAACCATAGATATCATCCCAAATGAAGGTTCAATATTGCAATGTGACACGTCATTGGAAGCGTCTCGAAGAGACGTTTCTAATGATGTGTTACAATGCCACATTGTTTATCCCGCTATTGAATTAAGGGGGAACTTGAGCTTGAACCTACGCACATCTTAAGGGAAGACCTTCATGAATGAAGTTGGCAAATAAGAATTCCAATCCAGGGAATATTTTTATAGTGTGAAACTTGGTTTTAAAATTGCATTTGTTTGTCTAATCTTCAATCTTGTAACTCTGACCTTCCTTCACAAGCCAGGTCTCACCTTAAGATGTGCGTAAGTTCAAAACAACACTCCCTCTTAATTCAATAATGAGCTAAACAATATTTCAAAATAACACATCATTAGAATCGTCTCTCCGAGAAGCTTCCAATGACGTGTCACATTGCAATATCGAACCTTCATTTAGGATACTATGTTTAGTACCATGGTACCCAGTTGGTTAACAGACACGTCTCTCGGACATGTTGGAAACGTTGCGTGTTGCTAGCTTTAAAATTACGTCAGAAAACACTATGTGGGCTAAAGGTTTGATGGCCTCCAATCATTTCACGATTTCCTTTTCCCGATTCTCGAGTGATCGACGCAGAGGTGTCTTGGTGAACATGTCTGTGTTTAACTGCTGAGGGTATATGTGAACGGGGAATTCTGACCAGTTGTTGTATAAAGAAAAATAAATGATAAAAAAGGACGGTTCACTCATCATGAAAGCATACACACTTTCAGTGCATTTCAATCACAGTGTTATGCGTTTTGTCTATATCCTTCGTACATTTCGAAAACAAACGGAATGCTTTTATATGAGATAAATCTCTTGTTAACAAAACTTGAATACATTGTTAGTCTGTAAATTAAACAAATCCCCTATCTTAATTGTTCTGTTCTGTTAGATAACTGACAAACGGTTGCTCCAAAAGCTGTTCGAGATGCATCTCATGCAAATTTTGTGGGCAAGTGTGTCTCCAAAATAGTGTTGAACCATTTCCACAGCTACTACATATACACGTAAAAACCGATTCATCTGTCGATTCTGAAAAGCAATTGAAAAGCAGCTCTAACCCACGAATCTGCCTTGCGAACTTTCATTAATCCACATTCGGCGCGAAAACTGGTTATGTATCCAGGAAGCAGAATCAAGAGTGATTAATCTAAGTTGTAAGAACTTGTTTCACAATCGATGTAAAAATATGTTTAAACTAAATCAGCCCTTTTTGTAGGTTTCTACCATAGTTAGTGAAACTTTTTATTTTGTGATGCTTTTTAAAAGCTTCTTTCCAAAAAACCTGAGAACGAAACATTGCATAATGCCACTTCAAATACAAGATAAACACATTCTTATAAACAAGCCATGGCGAACAATAATAGGTAGCACGAGAAGTCGTGCATAGCGTCATAACCTGAGGAATAAAAAAGAGGTACATTCACAGCCCGTCGCTATAGAATCCGATATTTCTGTGATTTCTGCGATTCCGTGCTGTGGTGGCGTATTGTCATCAAGGAACGGACTAGAACAGTGTGTGCCAACTGGAGTTGTGAAGTGTTTGTAACATGTATATGTGTAGGGTCGTCGACTTTTACGATAACTTCAAATATTTAATTAATTATGAGAATTCTATTAGTTGTTAAGATATTTATAAAGTGAAGCATCGTTGACTTTCTAAAACGATGATAATTACATCTTTTGATTAAATATTTATAAGGGGATGCATCGTTGAATTACTAAAGAAAAAAATATTTGTACAAGTAAGGATAACAAGAATTCAATTTGTCCAATGGGGGCATATGTGACTTATTAAAATTGAAAGCGACACTATGGCAGAACTGTTTCATATTATATGGAGACGAATAGGACAAAATGATAAATTGTTATAATTTAAAGGGCTATCCTTTTGCCATAGTAGTTTATAGAGACTTCTGAGGTAGACGCATCAAAGGAAGTTATAATTAAGGTGTCAATACAAGTTAATGTCTATAATACAGACCTGTATATGATAGAAGCCATAAGAGATTGATCACAGTGAGGTGTCGAGTTTTGAGGGGTTAAGAGTTCAGAAATGTATTTTTCAAGGAGCTGTTCATTCATATTATCAAATCGAGGGATTGGTTCGAAAGCCATTATCTAGAAATGGAAAGGCAT
The DNA here is from genome assembly GCA_947846245.1 of Cerastoderma edule. Lineage (NCBI taxonomy): Eukaryota > Metazoa > Mollusca > Bivalvia > Cardiida > Cardiidae > Cerastoderma > Cerastoderma edule. The sequence continues at coordinate 10,414,633 of OX401414.1, forward strand.
CTGATAGCTTTGTGTAAGATGTCTAACCCTTATAGTGCTGGAACCGACTTCATGTTTATGTATACAGGTAAGATCTAGGCCAGCCGCCAAGTAAATTGGCGACTGGCCTGTGATCTAACCTGTTTGCTACTTTGAGTATCTTTCCACATAAGAATTAAGCAGATATTTAAGGTTTTGGAAAGCAGCCGGCACAACAGTCCATTTTTAGAAAATTACCCAGCATTCGGAGGGTAAATTGCCTATCAATTAAATTCTGGTATGTGAGCACTTATTGGAACAGGCCTAACGATACAATTCCAATTAGTACCAACAGTAGTACCTCTCTAAGAAATTAGAACATTGGAAATATTATGTATCAGCATATGGGAAACACTCACATTTTTGTCAGAATTACAGTAACTCGAGGTCATACTCTTTAGTAACAAAGTTCATGATTTGTATCTGTCTCTATCTCTCTCTATTTGTTTATCTTCCCGTATGTTCGCGTCTCTCTGTTGTTGTGTCTCTGTCTTTCTTTCCCTTTCTCTATGTCTCTTTTTCTTTTCTCCCGCTATATGTTACTCTGTCGCCCTCTCTCTCTCTATCCCTTACTCTCTCTTACTCTCTCTCTCTCACTCTCTCTCTCTCTCTCTCTCTCTCTCTCTCTCTCTCTCTCTCTCTCTCTCTCTCTCTCTCTCTCTCTCTCTCTCTCTCTCTCTCTCTCCCCTCCCTCCCTCCCTCCCTCCCTCCCCTCCCTCCTCCCTCCCTCCCCTCCCTCCCTCCTCCCTCCCTCCCTCCTCCCTCCCTCCCTCCCTCCTCCCTCCCTCCCTCCCCCTCCCTCCTCCTCCTCCTCCCTCCCTCCTCCTCCCTCCCTCCCTCCCCTCCCTCCCTCCCCCTCCCTCGTGTCTCTCTGTTGTTGTGTCTCTGTCTTTCTTTCCCTTTCTCTATGTCTCTTTTTCTTTTCTCCCGCTATATGTTACTCTGTCGCCCTCTCTCTCTCTATCCCTTACTCTCTCTCTCTCTCTCTCTCTCTCTCTCTCTCTCTCTCTCTCTCTCTCTCTCTCTCTCTCTCTCTCTCTCTCTCTCTCTCTCTCTCTCTCTCTCTCTCTCTCTCTCTCTCTCTCTCTCTCTCTCTCTCTCTCTCTCTCTCTCTCTCTCTCTCTCTCTCTCTCTCTCTCTTTCTCTCTCTCTCTCTCTCTCTCTCTCTCTCTCTCTCTCTCTCTCTCTCTCTCTCTCTCTCTTTCTCTCTCTCTCTCTCTCTCTCTCTCTCTCTCTCTCTCTTTCTCTCTCTCTCTCTCTCTCTCTCTCTCTCTCTTCTCTCTCTCTCCTCTCTCTCTTTCTCTCTCTCTCTCTCTCTCTCTCTCTTTCTCTCTCTCTCTCTCTCTCTTCTCTCTCTTTCTTATCTCTCTCTCTCTCTCTCTCTCTCTTTCTCTCTCTCTCTCTCTCTCTCTCTCTCTCTTTTTCTCTCTCTCTCTCTCTGTCTTTCTCTGTCTCCCTCTCTCTCTTTCCTCTCTTTCTCCCCCTCTCTTTCTCTCTTTTTTCTCCCTGTTTCTATGTTTCTGTTTCTATGTCTCTCTTTCTTTCTTCCCTTTTATCCTTCTCTTTCTTTTTTTCTCTCTATTTCTCTCTGTCTCTGTTTCTGTTTCATCATTCTCTCTCTCTCTGTCCCTTTCTCTCTTTTCCTCTTTTTCTCTCTTTATTTCTGTCTTTTTTTCTCTCTGTCTCTTTGTTTCTGTTTCTACGTATTTCTGTCTCTCTCATTCCCTCTCTCTCTCTCTCTCTCTCTCTCTCTCTCTCTCTCTCTCTTTCTCTCTTTTTTCTCTCTCTCCCTCTCTCTCTCTCTCTCTCTCTGTCTGTCTGTCTCTCTCTCTCTTTTCTCTTTCTCTCTCTCTTTCTTTCTCTCTCTCTCTCTCTCTCTCTCTCTCTCTCTCTCTCTCTCTTTCTTTCTTTCTTTCTTTCTTTCTTTTTTCTCTCCCTTTTCTCTCTTTTTTCTCTCTGTTCCTATGTTTCTGTGTCTCCGTCTCTTTGTCTTTGTCTCTGTCTCAGATTACAATAAGTTAACACGTTTTCCTCATGCTACGTTTCCGTATACTCGGTCTCGAAATTCTAACCACTCAAAAAATCCGTTATAAGGGAATGGGTAAATGTCCAATACAGCATCGTTATCGTTGTCTCAAGTAATCGCTTCATCCAGGATTTATGTACTCTGTACTCATCCTTTAATTCCTTATCAAAGAAGGTACTATTCACAATGACAGCAGCAGTATTTGTTTAAAAAACACTAGTCCTTAATGATATCTAATTGAAACGACTGTTATAGATGGGATAAAATTGCCAATTAGGAGCAACTTATTTCTTTGCCACATTGTTTTGAAGTCTTCCATATCAGATACACGTACGTCAAACTCCGGTATGATGATTGAGACAGGGGATAATAGGAGCTTATTTCCATACAAGAACTAGTTGAGATAACGAGATTTCTTGGAGACTACCACTCTCGTGAGTAACCACAAACAGGATTTAACAAGGAAAATCCTAATTAACCAGGGAAAACGTATCTCTGACTAGATCAAAACCACCCATGCAAAGATTTTCGTTTCCGATTACCGGACTTTACTGATTATACATACCAAAAATGTTTTTTTTTCTTTTAGAACATTTTACGTACAAATATTACAATTTTAAAGAAGCAGAAAAGAAAGCCAGTATGAAATAGTAATACGCGCAATTGACTCATTATTCCGTATAAATGAAATATGTGACTTGTCGAAAAGACAAAAAAAAAGTATTCCGTCCAAGTTATTGGTTACAAATCATTGTGGCACCACGACGGCATCCACATATTTCTCTGAACGATCTGTTAATAGCGTGGTATTGTAAGGGGTCAATAGCCCGATCAGAGACTGTCAACCTCCATCTGTTGCTTTGCTAGCATCTACATCTACATCATACGTCAGCACAATCACACTTGATTATTACGCGACGGGTGGTGCTAGGTCAAGAGTGAGTAAGGAAATGATAGATAGTTAGAAAAAGATGTGATAGTTAAAAGAAAGAATTAAAAGCAACGTAATGCCAGCTAGTTTCGCCTCTTCATCCCAGTCCTCTCCGGTTACCGTGGCTGCGGCCGGCCCAGCAATGGGAATCACTAGTGGTTACTACTAGCTGGGTGCTCAGCGGCTGTTAGAAAGTAATTTTTGATAGCCCCAGCTTGAAGGATACCAAGTCTGGGGCCTCTGCAACGTGTGCAGGGAGTCCATTCCAGATTTTGATAGTACGTCTATAAGCATAGGACTGGAGTGTCTGTACCGAACTTACTGGTTTGATTCAGAATACACCGCGTTCAATCTGTAGGACAGTCACAGCTGACTTTAAACTCACTTCAAAGAACGAGCAAAGATGACGATGTTAAATTGCTGAAAGTGACATTAACCTAATGAACGACCCGTTTCACATAGAGTGTATCAAACATGGAATACGTCTTCATTGTTTTTATCGGTCGTATTGTTCAGGAATCTTGTATTTTCAAACCGTTAAAAAAATTAAACACTAGAAACAATTGCGATTTTAAGATAAAAACAAAATCAGAAGGCGTACTTTATGAAAGTCAGTACTTAAGAGGTTCCGCATGTCTACGACTATAGCATTTGTTTGGAAAAGAAAATCGACAAAACAGCAACACTGCTTGCTCATTATCTTTACAAATAGCCTTTAATCTCGAACGCAAACGTTAAATTGCACGTGTCCTTTACTTTAATACGTATTCAAAAAATTGAAAAACTACCATTTGTGAAATTGCGACAAGTCCAATATTACGTATAATTGTCTACTCATTTCAAACTTGTGTACTTGCGTTATTGCATTTAGTGCCAACCTTTTCAAACTGTCTATTGACCCAATCGGTGTGTAACAGGGTAATTATTCCGCTGTTTTAGTATAGAAGAAGCCATGTTAATGCGCTTGCCGAGAGAAGCCCCGCAGTAAGGACGACCTGAATATATCTTGACTACGGAGACTATGTATAGACTCGATTTAATGGCTATTTTCAGTATGGGATTATCTCTTTACTCCATTATACATTTCTACTACATGCGTTAGCTCGAGTAGATCTCATATCATTTGTCTACATCGTCATTTTTTTAATACAGTTAGTTTTTTAAACGTTTCTTTGAATGTTGTATCCTTTGGCTTTCATGCCATCGTTTGTTCATGCAAAACAACACTACATGGTTCTCATTTCTGAGGCATTATATCTAGTCATAAACAATACGCCATTTTTTGTTTCGAGCTTCCTTTCTTTGGGATTGAATAACAAATCCATAAAGTGATTTAATAAATGAACACTTTGTTAAGTTTATGCGTCTTTGTTAGTTTAGAGTATATCAATTTACTTTGAGTTTTAGAGTGATTATTGTCACATACTGATAAGGTTAAGCTTTACTCTGCAGACACCTCACACATATTCCTACTTGTGCTTTACTCTGCAGACACCTCACACATATTCCTACTTGTGCTTTACTTTGCAGACACCTCACACATATTCCTACTTGTGCTTTACTCTGCAGACACCTCACACATATTCCTACTTGTGCTTTACTCTGCAGACACCTCACACATATTCCTACTTGTGCTTTACTCTGCAGACACCTCACACATATTCCTACTTGTGCTTTACTCTGCAGACACCTCACACATATTCCTACTTGTGCTTTACTCTGCAGACACCTCACACATATTCCTACTTGTGCCATGAGGCATAATGCTCTATCCCAAGGTAGCGTTTTACTAGGTTACCTAAGGCAATAATTGTGTAAGTCAAATCTGATAAACATGTGTAGTATCTTAAATCAAAGTACAACTTTGTCAAGTGACACGTCATTAAAAGCGTCTCGGAAATACTTATCTCAAAAGTGACATAGGAGGGAATGTTATTTTGAAATTAGTTAAACGTTTCCTTGTAGGACCGGTGTTCCCTGGTTTTTGTTATGCGAACACTGATACACCTTTTTCATCCCAAGTCGAATCCAACAGTAGAATGCATTTTTATATGTGAAAAGTTTGGAGACATTAGACATATCTATTTATATAATTGGTATAAAGCTCGTCCAAACTTAGATAATTTTTACAATCTTTTTAAATGTAATGACGAAACAACATTGAAAAACCTAGCTTTCTTTGTATCAAAATTACTAGAGCACATTTCTACTTGATTTCCTTTTATCCTTAAAACATAACAGCAACTAATATATTTATGATAGTGTAGGGCATATCTGATTTTGATCTGTATTTTGTAATATGTAGATGTATTGTGGGCCGGAGGCCCTTTTACTGAAATAAAATTATATTGTATTGTATTGTATTGAATGTGTTTCTTCTTTCAAACAGGCTTAAGATCAAATAATGAAATGCGTGACAGCTTTACTATGTAAACTCACTACCACTGTTCACACTTGTGAAACATTTTCTAATGAACTACCAAAACTGTTGTGGTTATTTCGACCACCCGCTTTATAAAAACCGTGATTAACATTCCGTGACCAGACGCTGTCATAGTTGCAACACGTGGTGCAGTCTAACAATGGAAATGTGCAGAGACAGTCTGGGTTATTTTAACCAGTCCATATTTAACTTTTGGACGTGTTCATTATGCTACACCTATCTATTCCCAAAGGATAAGTTAGTGTTTAATTACGACCGTCTACGACCTGGGTTGAACGATGGCTTCGGGAACGTTTACTCTCCGGAAATAGAGGTAGGTCATTGCGTTCATATCGTCGAGCGCATGCGCAAACTACTTCCGGGTCATATCGCGACGAAAATGTGTCATTCGGATGTGTTTTACCTAGTGTTGCTCAGACGGGCTTGTATTTTGTTATGAAAATGCTGTTTAAGTACATGTACACGTTAAAGCATTTACCATCCAACGATGAGAATTTGATGTTTGTCATGTAGTATTTTGAGTTTGACATATACCTCTTTCTCACATGCTCACATGGTGATCAGATGTGTGTGAGAAGAAAATTTACGTTTGCATAAACTGGTTCAGTCACCTTTCATCATGTTTTCATCGTCCCTATACCATCGAGTTTAGTTCCAATACATTACTCATGCTTGGGGAAGCGTTAACATTCCCGTTGTCATAAAATGTTGCCCTTCAAACCCTTTCTCTTACTATCCATACATAACAATCATAATACGTGTACTCATAACTACCATGAATTCTGTTACTAAGTCTAAAAACCGAGCTTTGCATACTTTTGGCCAATATAGATTACACAAAAATACTACAGACATGTAGCAACAGTATATACGTATCCGAATTTCCAAAGTCTGCCCGTTTAGTGATTCACCATATTTTCTGTATGTTGAATGAAACATTTCCATTAGGCATAACAACTTTTGAGTAATTCTAGTCCTGATTTCCAACCTAAATTGTTCAGTCTACTTATGTCACTTTAGGGAGACTTGTTACAGATTGTCAGCATAGAGAATACGAAGTAAACTAAGGAAAATGAATGAGATAACTTGAATTACACATGTTTTTAAAAATTGCCCTCGTTTAACATGTCTTAGACTACGCATGCTAGTTTTGTGTGAAACAGTTTATCTACTTCTCAGCCATTTTTGCTATGGAATAGAATCGCTAAAGAAGTAAACAATTCGCAAGAGAATGTTGTTTCTTTTAGTTTAGATTACAAATGATTGTAAAGCTAATACTTAGCTTTATAGGACGCGTCCTATAACTCTTTTTTGAATGAAAATGTACTTAATTTCTGTTTTAACGCACTTATTACATTCTTGGTTTTATTCATGAATAAGACAGAACTAAAGAACAAAACTGTAAAAGTTACTATTGCTTGGTTTATCCGAGTAAAGTTAATTAAAAAAATATCATGTTCGTTGTTATTTACGAGATAACCCACAATTCTATGTAAATCGCATGTCTATATATATCACTGATATGTGTATCGAGCATTTTGGCATGGCATCAATATAAAAAAAAAAACGTATCTTGAAGTAATTTGTGACAGTGCTGCACCAAATTAATTGTGTTTGGAAGGAATAAACAAATTGTATAACCTTTTAGGACAAAGCTATAAAATGCAGCAGCACTAATGCATCGAAAACACTAATCACAATTTGCAAAACATTTTATTGGGAGACTCCTTTTTGTTCATTAAGGCAACGAGAGAATACCCAATATATTATCTACTTGAAGGCATTGCAATATATAGTTGCGTAAGCATACAATGTTTGAACGTCCTGAAAAATAACATCGTACCACTGTATCTGTCTTGATATTCATTTACTTTAACTTCGTCTTCTGAATGTACCTCTAAACACATTTCCCCATTTGGATTTTTCTCTTTTGTTCTTAAGGACATTCTCGATAGTTTTCTCTGCGCACTTCATCTGCGCACCCAAGGGAGATAATAATCTTTTACCGAAAAGGAACTTGCATAGTAGTCGGATAAACGTTTTATTCGGATGAAATTTACTGTATGCAATTCTTTTTCAAAGAATGATCATATAATCCATAAAACTTCGAAATATTATTAACATTATTATATATTTCTCATGCATACTAAGCCCCCATCTTTTATTTTTTAAGTTTAAAGTTATTCTAGTGTTTTTTATAAATGTTTTTCAAATACAGTAACCATGGAAACTGTCATATTACAGAAAAACCAAATCGTCAACATATTCGTTTTTTTGCATTTTGTATTTCAAGATTAAATTCTACACATACTGAAAATAAAAAAATTCTATAAGTGAAATTTTTAAATATCTTCTTTTTTTGGAGTATTCATATCAGTTTTTTTTCCATCAAATACAAAAACTTGAAAAACTGATTTGGATTACAAAAATTGTTCAGATTGTAATAATTTGAAATGCCATTGAATTATAAAGTATTGAATGTAAGAATTCATGTTTTTTGTGTGTGAATAAACCTTTCAGAAATTATTCTATTACGAGATTTTGACATTTTTGCCCCAAACGGTTACCATGGAAACAGTCATTTTACAAAAAATCTAACTTGTCGACCTGCATTTTATTTTTCATTTTTGAATTCACAATAAACTTTTAGATAACATATAAAAAATTTAGAAAATTCTATGAAAGGATTAATCTTTTTTTTTATAAAACTGTAGAACATGTCCTTAATTAAAACAATATACAATGCTATGGTAATGATATATATAGAATAAATTTATCACAGTCGACTCCATTTACTCTTGTTAATACATATTAGGGACACAAAAGGAGGGATTAGAAAGAGGAACAAAGTTATACACTGTAAATAGAATTCAGTCCAAATCTCGTATGTATTCGTCTTTAATATCGTTATTGTTCCCTTTTAACCAAGCAGCAACTTTGCCAAGATAGGTGATCTATCAGTAATCTTTACAAAACAATATGATACGATTCATTTGCATTATAATACACACACACACAAATAAAATAAACTTTAAAAATCATGGGTATTCAGCTTCCGATAATTACGGGATGTTTAATTCCAAAACACATCGGGAATCGCTAGGTGGCTTTTACTCGTTGGAATCGTATCGACCCATCGAAGCGATTTAAACGAGCACCAACAATAAATGGGTTTAGAGAAAGGATTAAAAGGTTTAAAAAGATAACAAGAGAAAGTAATGAGAGTTCTACAAAGATAATTAAACTCTTATCAATACCTCTGGATACATCATTACTTTCAATATGAAACCTTCTGACTTTATTTTAGATCTTATCATTGACCTAATACTTTTCGCTTTTCTTTCTATCCACAGAATCCTGATTCCCTGACCACAGTCTGTGGACACCTCGACTTGTACGATTGTGAGCGGTGGAAGGACTGTTGTGCTGCCTCTAGAAGGTGTTGTCAGCATCAGATGGGGACACCGCCCTTGGATAATAGTTCAGGTGAATATCACGTATAATCTAAGATACAGTAGAATATCTTTATCTCGAACTTGAAGTAATGTGTCTCATTAAATGTTCGATATAGAGAGAGGGTTAGTTCGTTGTATAGATGTTTGGAATATAAAGACATAGAAATAAAGACCACATAATTCGGGACCTCGTTTTGACTTTGATGTACAGTGAAGCCTCGTTTATCCGGACCCCGATTATCCGGATGTCTCGCAATCCGAACGAAATGGTAAGGGAACGGAATCATTTGACCAGTTTGTTGCAGACGACCTTTGAAAACATTGTGGGTAAAGGAGAAATTGCTCGTAACGAGCAATTTCTCCTTTTCCCACAATGTTTTCTGCCATATCAGAAGGTTATTTTTGAATTTCATCACGTTTTGATATGTCGTCTGCTAACTCTTTCAATTTTGGACGGTTGACAATTTACTAAAGGGTTATACGTATACATGTGTATACAGACCGTTTATGTCTTAATGTGTATAAGAACATGGTCTGCTTCATTAGTCCGGATGATTCGGTCATCCGGAAATTTTGTTTGAAACGGGCGTGTTCGGATTAACGAAACATTGCTGTATAGAGAAGATCGCCAAACAGAAGTTCGAGTTATATATATTATACTATACAATTAACCTAATTTATGTTTTATGCTTGGAGCATGCGTGATCAAGGACTTTCAGTATATGGAAGATTGGAAATTCTATAAAAGGTAGCCTAGCGGCTGACTAACGAAATGCCAATTCCTTAACTTGATTGAGCGGCCCTCGTGTATGTTTCAGCAGTAAACAATGGTGTCTTTATTCATCCATAACGAGCCGAACATTGTAATATAACTGAACAATGGTTAATGCGATGTAAAAACACATGAAATATGTGCATCAAGCAGGAGATAATCTGATCTAGATTGGTATTGCTAATTTATGAAAACATGCATTTATATAACTCTTAGGCCCAAACTCTTAACAATCATCAGAAAACGCACGATTCTTTTTAAACGAACTGGTCAGAAACCAAGCCAAGAAGTGGATTACTAGATTAGTAATATACCAGATGAAAACTAAAATAAAACACACCATCATTTAAATTTCATCCAGATGTTAATCTTGTGGTGCAAGTAATCGATGTAGTGTAGGATTGTGTGGAGTTAAATTAACTCTTATAGTGATGGAACCGACTTCATGCTTATGTAAACAGGTAAGATCACAGGCTAGCCGTAAGTTAGATGTGCGGCTAGCCTGTGATCTAACCTGTTTGCTACTCTGAGAAGATCAAAATTAAGCACATATTTAAGATTTTGGAAAGCAGCAAACACAAAAATCTACTTTTTGAAACATATCCAGCATTCTATAGATAAAGGCCTCGACACTGACAAAATGCTCTATATTTCAGGTGGGTCGTTTTGCCCGCGTACTTGGGATGGGTGGAGCTGTTTTGATGACACCCCCTCCGGTACCCAAATACAGAAGGGATGCCCCAGCTTTATCAAGTACGAATACCTACAAGGTAAGACCTAAACTAAATACTAAATTCCCTAGCATGGTCACAGGTTATCTCTACCATGTATCACGTTGCCTTTCAATTCAAACACGCATATAGTCTTGATTATGTACCGGTATACTCCGTACTTTTAGCAGTTGGTTTAATAACCGAGTTGGTAGAAGTGAAAATATTAGTTGTGTCGTCTTCACAACACTCTTAGAAGTGACTATGATATTTGTTTCTGAGATAATACTTTTAAGAAGTGTATCGATTTGTTGTGACATTTTGCAATACATTTCCATGTTCACTTAACACTGTATAATGGTTTTGATTCCCTTCTTCCTGTCTTGTCCTAGCTTGTGGGTGAATTCTTTGAGCATTCAATAGATATATATATAAACGTATACATGTTTAAAGGTCCTTGTTCACAGAGGTGATGCAATTTGTGAACAGGCCTCTTTGAAGTCGAGGTACCTTAACGTCTGTTCTGTTCACATTCTACATTTCGTTGACTTGGATTCGCCAATTTTTAAAGGTCTACGTGGATTCCAGTGTTCATGTAGTTTAGACAAAATGTCGATTGAAACAGAATTATATTCTAGGAAGAGGCTTGTGTTTGTGTTTTAACCAATGTGGAACTGACGCTCAATAAAAACACTGAAGTACCTGAAACAAGAAAGGCAATGACAAATAAGGCTCGTTTCATATGCTACTGAAGACTCTGGAAACCGATGTGACAAAATGATACGTTGTTCTTTTGTTATGATGGTTGTTATTATCAAAAATCGTTCATAAAACATTTTCTATCTCTCAATTTGGACAACGCATTTACTCACATATGAGAGAGAGAATGGACAAAAAGAGATGATCTTGGAAACTATTTTATCGAGAATATTCGTATCTTTTATCAACACTTGAGATGTTCGCTCGGTAATTGACTTATAGTCGTAATTGACTTATTGTCACGATCGGGCAAAAACATTTTGATACAGACGAAAATTGGTCATTTTGTGAATTCCAGCTTTTCGATTTAAGGTAGAATACCCACACTCCGCCATTTTGAAACTCATTTTGTCGTCGGTTTACTTTGGTCAGTGTCGGTATACATCGGTCTGGGCCGGAACTATTCGGTTAGATGCGAATAACTCTGGCCCCGACCGGTGTATAAAGAGAACGACCGAAGTAATCCGACGACACAATGCCTTTCAAAATGGTGGATTGTGGGTATTCTACCTTAATGATTAACCATTTCTAATAAAGTTGCAGTAACAGAAGGCACGAAGAATGAGTCTAAATAGACCATGATACCTCACATTAACGCCTTTGCTATATAAGACTTTTGAACCACTTTCAAAAGAATAATTGCCCCCTTACTAGCAACTTAACAATTTTAAAGGCACATAAAAGGAGAGGAGTACAAATAAATTACTGAAAAAATATATGGAGTTCTTTTATCATGTTCATAAAATTCAAGAAAATTAATTTACGAATGCATTGAGACCCTATTACATAGACTCCTTTAACATAAGTTATTTTGTGCTTGAAATATAGTTGTCTCCGATTCAATTATGTTTATCAACAACCTGTTTGTTTACATATTCAATATAACGAATTCTGATTGGTCAGGGGTATATAATTCACACAAACTGAATTATTAAACTGGTTAAACTGGGTTATTGTTGGCTGTCACGTTTAAGTTGTGCTGATGGATTTTTTAAGTGATAACTATTTGACCTGACCAAAAGTTTTCCAAATTATATAGTTTGATGAAGTATTTATCTCCTTTTATGTGCCTTTAACAAATAATTTGATCCAACGAGTGACGGCATTTTGACTTTAATGAGAGGTAGTCTTCCGACCGACTTATGGAATGCCGATTGCTCTAACAAGTTTGACCTGTCATTATGAATAGTTGAGTATTGTGTCTTCCTCCGTTATCATGAATCTGGTGTCGTAACAGAACTGAAATACTGTTGAAGCGATGAAAACCCATATAACTTTACTAACTGAATCGAACTGAAAAAGCGAAATCATGTATTCTTATTCTGTCGTCTGCTTATTCTTATCTTTAATATCTTAAAAAAAGAAATCATTTATTCTTATTCTGTCGTCTGCTTATTCTTATCTTGAATATCTTAAAAAAGAAATCATTTATTTTTATTCTGTCATCTACGTATTCTTATCACAACATCTCATATGAGGGAATTGATAAGTCCGATATTCATGAAATATACATTATAATCAAAATGCCTCTGTTGATAATGGCAGAGTATATTTCCTTATCTCGAAATTGATTTCTAGTCACTAATTGCAGATGCATTAGAAAAGCGCTTTGAGGCTAGAAGGTTATTCCACTTTGTGTTTGTCAGCGTTGTCTAGCGGACGACCTTTAGGATGAATTCTGTATAATCATTTCGTAATGAAAACATTCCGGCAGAAAAATAACATTTCTTATATATATATTGCTTCAAATGAATTTGCAGGCTATCTAAACCTTGGTAATTTAAAAATTTTCTCCAAATAAAACAATATTGCATACAGTAAGCCTTTTAAACAATCTCCCAAAATTACTGTTATTATGCACAGCTTGTAATTGTTTCCTGCTATTTGCGAACTCCAAACATTCATCGATGAATTAGAGGCAAAGTGTCTGATTGTTTCCAAATGATTCCAATGCTATTATAATCGGTTATAACTACATGTACTTGTAGAACGTGATAGTTAATCATTTCATCGGGAATTTCTAGCTAATTATATCCATGAAGCATCCTTCTAGCTATTTCGATTACCTATTTTCCTCAAATACGATTACGTGATAGGTCCAAGTTATATCTTGTAGTACTGGAACCAACTTCATGCAAGCTTTATGCAAACAGGTTAGATCCAGGCCAGGCGTCAAGTAAATTGACGGCTGGCCTGCTATCTATCCTGTTTGCTAGTCTTTGTACTCTATGTATGCTCTATACAATTCTCTATCAGCACTGCGCAATATCCTCTCCAATACCACTTAGTGTTTTCCCACATGACAATAGTCGGTCGGTGGTGAGAAATGAGCGAATCATCGCAGGGTCCTGCATGACTCAGTGGTAAAGGTGGCGGTCTTAGAACTCAGTGGTCCGAGGTTAGAGCCCCACTGACACATCTGGTTTCATGAGAGTGACCTTTGACAAGTCACATCAGAGCCCCAGCCTAGTACTGTTTCATCCAGGAAAGCCGTTACATAACTGAACAATTGTTGATACGGCATTTAACACAATACAAACAAATAAAACTTCACAAAAAACACTTGCAGAGACAAGTGTCAATCTCAGAAAACATTGGTTCCTGGTCATACACCTGTTACTTTTGAGATCTTGAATTACCATTGACTCTAATGTTAAATCAGGCATTTTCAAGACTCTGCTGAGTGAAGAATCGTGTTTTTTACCCTTAGCTATATCCAGAAACATCAAGTTTGGCCATTAAACTATCAGAAACTGTAATAAAATGGATACCTCAATCGTCTCATGTTTTTTCTACGGAGCAAAGTGAATTAGTACCGTCCGAAAATCTGCACAAGCTGTCAAATACAGCCGAGGTACCGGCATTTGTGTTCATACATCCAAAACGAATAGTCCTGCAATAAGCAATCAAAACAAACTTTGGGAGCATTGCAGGACTATGATATATACAGGAAACACATCAGTGTTCTACCAGCTCATCCCTTACTAGAAAAACTATGCACCACAAGTCTAAACTCAAAATTTCTAAATGGGACTACTTTTGGGTAATACGAACCGAAAGTACACCGTAACAGGAACAAGACCTCCTAGTTGGCCACGTACTCGATTGAGATGATAAAGTGAAGTCCAACTATTCGAAGCTGTCGTCTTACAATAAGATGTTGTTTGAACGTAACATTGGTTGCCACATAAAAGCGCCATCAAATCAGGTGGTATATGTCATAAATCTGATCTATCCGAGAAGGCTTAAACATTTTAAGCTTGCTATTAACAAAACTATTTTACCGAGTTTCTCAAAACACAAACAGGGACTTGCTTGTTACTAACAATGCCCATTTCTCTGATAGGGTTTCTGCTAGAATCACACATCGAATTAAGATAAATATATGCCCATCAACAAATCCCTTTGATTGCTCGTTTGTATAGTTGCTTCTTATGAACAACGACCGTTTCATGAAAATTACCCCCCCCCCCCATCTTTGTTTGTGAACGTTCAATGCAAAAGCAACCACCAAGACTTGTATGCTTAAGGTAGAAAACACATTATCAGCCAATTCGAATTTCCTTCGTCGAATTACTTGGGCCGTTCTTGTTATACATCGGTCTGGGCCGGAACTATTCGGTTTTCATCGAATAGTTCTGGCCCAGACTGACATATACCGAGCCCGACCGAAGAGACCCGACGAAAGAATGGGTTTTAAAAAAACGGGTTATGGGTCAAAGGAATGGTTTGAAAAAGATTTAATATGGCAAGAAGCCCCATCACTTACGCATGCGCACTCACTCTATCAGCATGAATCGAACGTGTTAACGGAAACAAGCAGTTAGTAATAAAGTGTGCGCCAAAAACGGAAACAATTTCCATCGTAATAGTAGGACATTTCATGGCAATCCATAAATTCTATGATTTAACCCTTATAGTGCTGGAACCGACTTAATGTTTATACAGACAAGTTAGATCACAGGTCAGCCGCCAAGTAAATTGGCGGCTGGCCTGTGATCTAACATGTTTGCTACTCTGGGTATTTTTCCTCAAATTAAGCAGATATTTAAAGTTTTGGAAAGCAGACGACACAAAACTCTAGTTTTATAAAATGACCCGAATCTCTGCTCTTCTGTGACATACATGTGCCGGGACCATATGCTATTGTCGCATTAGTGTACTGTCTAACTAAGCTATGTTTCTTTACGACTACTTTACAAAATGATTGTCAACCTTGCATCTCAAAGGAGACTTTGTTGTGTTTTCCCCCATGAAATATAGCTTCATTCAGACCGATCAAGTGGAGTTTGGTGTAGTAATCATAACCTTTTCTAAACAATCAGTACTGATGTAAGCGATTATGGTAGAATGCTCATACTCCGGCATTTTGAAACTGGTTACTTCGGTCGTTCTCGGTAAACATTGATCGTAGGCTTGAAGCCTATTAGATTCACACTCGATGGCTGCTTCCTGGATACTATTCGCCCCGGTTCGGGGGTTAGTCCCGGCAATTTTCACGTCGCCTAACGGAGATTCGAACCCGTACCCTTGGTACAAGAGGCCGATGCTTAACATTGGCCTGTCTAGTTTGATAGTTTGGCTTTAACTGAATTACAGTTCGCAACAACCAATCAGAAATATGCGATTGCATGTTTAGAGGATCCCCGAAAAGAGGTTTAATAGATCATCGGGGAAGTGAATATCTCTGGTTGTATCTCTCTCTGAGACTTTTATGGACTGTATTCATGAACAGAACCGACACTTCAATATTATTCTGTCGAATTAGATTATTTTTGTATGGTTTAATGATGTTTAACCCGTTTACTGTACACGAGTTGATTTCAGGGAATATTGATATAATGTATTACAGGAATGGTAATTATTACAGTCATCAGACAAAAACGTACATAATATATCCTTTATATGTTGACATTGAGTAATTAGAATATGTGTGTCGAACAATCAAACAAATAAACAAACAAACGGTGGAAACAATCGTATAAAGATAATACTTAAATCCTTAGAATGCTGGATTATCTGCTAATTTCTTTTTTCGTCTTTCAAAAACCGTAAATATCGGCTTAATATTTATGAGGAAAGGTACTCAGAGTAGCTAACAAGTAAGATCACAGACCGAGCCGCCAATTTACTTGGCGGCTGGCCTGGATCTAACCTGTTTGCATGAGCATGAAAGTGGTTCCATCTCTAAAAGGGTTAAAAGTGTTTCCCCCAATCAAGAATACAAGATTCCCTTAAAAGAAGATATATTAAATAGTATGAACATCTCTATACTTTATACACTGTTCGAAACTGTTTATGTTCAGCTGTTCTATCACAGAAGTTTCCAGTCCCTCTCCTTTTCCACCAGAATCTCTGTGATACATCCGGCACATTTCGTGTCAATGTTTATTTTCATGACCCCGACAAAAACAAAATATTCAAATCAGTTATTGATTTTATCGTATGGGGGCAATGCCCTTAGACTTAAGAAAAACGGAGAAATGTTATTGTGAATTGTTTCCCCGAAAAAACAAAATTGGCATGTTTGATCTCGTTCGATGTATTTGCACGGTGTTTATTCAAAACCAGACAGCTAAAGATGTTAAAAATGATGGTGTTTAAAGTCAATTGGATTCCAGACGTTTCCAATTTAGATGGTGCAATAATATTTCATAAAATAGAATTACATGTATACTGAAATTACCATTTAAGTGAACAGAGAAAACCAAATGAGAACCTTATTTAAAGTGTCTCGGTGTTAGTATTAACCTTTTATTCCATAACACCCAACTATGATATAAATGTTGTAGAACAATGAATGAGCTTTTATGAAAAAAAGGACTTATTGTTTCTTATAATGAATGAATTCTTTTGTTACAACAATTTCTACCTGATACCTAAAGGAGGTTTTAGACTAGTGATGTCGTTTTTTGTTATTTTCAATTTGGACGAGTAACGAGTTTCCATACAATACTGTTTTTGAGAAATCATTGTTTTAAGGATGCTTGGTTGTTCATTTCTACAGTACGGACGCTTGTAATATCAAATGTTCCGTTTGTCAGTTCAATGGCCCAAAAGGTAAGCCCGTGAGATTAATGATTTTGTCTGTTCAAACATTTTTAAAAGGGCTGTTAAAATTGGAATCGTTTTGGGAAATCATTAAATCAGGATATATCTCAATTATGCTATAATTGAATCCAATTCCGATTACAAACCAAGTCCTGACTGACAGGAATACTTTGCAATGCAACATATTTGTGGCGAAAATTCCGAAGATTTTTCAATTTCTTTTTAACAATTTGCTATTGTTCTAGCCAAATATATAAAAAAAACATTCAATTATGATTGCAAAATATATTTATATCGTTTTTGAGATTTTTCTTTAAAACCTATAACATAATTCTTTTTTCCAATCGTCAATCCTGTACACGAAAATACGATTAGAAAATACAAATAAAATATTCGAAAGATTCGCAGAACAAGTTTTAAGAAAGTAACGACTTTAGACTGTAGATTGTGTGATCAGATATTGGTTTTGTTAGTATCAACACAGACCTGCATGTAAAATTATATTAGTCGTAGCTTCATTTATTTTTGCCCGGTCCTGATCGAAAGCGGCATACGATGAGAATATATTCAGGCGGTGTGATCATCTGATCAATGTTTACGATATAAAACAGATTGTAATTGGCGTCGAGTCGATGGCTGTTCTTTGACCCATATACAAATCGCTCGACTTGAACTTCACTGCAGGGTCTTTGAGCGAACGGTATGGCCAAAATGGAAACAACATTCACCGGCGGTTGCAGCAAATTAAATTGATCCTCGGAACATGGTGTTTATAAGATATTGGAAAACAAAAGTAATCTACTGAAAAAATGCATAAATACCAGCTGATTTATGGGCGACGCCATTTGCAGCTGTTTATATAGTAAATATTGATCACCGCCTGAAATTGAAAAAGAAAGAAATATCTCCTCTTTCATTTTAAAAAGAAAGCAATGAGAGTTAGATAGAGAGAGAGAGAGGGGTGCATCTTTTGAATATCTTTTTGCTACAATGATTTCCAGAATCTACCACAGCGGATTTGATTAAGTCAGATATTACAGAGTAAAGGGATAAAGCGTTCACAACAAAGCGTCTTTAAGAACCCTGATTTGGTTCATCTAGCCAATAAGCGGTAATACAGAAAGGAATTGCTTAATTCGATTTTCGAAATGAGGGTACGCTAAACTTGTGAAAACCTCGTCCTTCGGGTGTAGTAAAAAACAAGATTCCTATTTGTGTAACGGAACAAAACCCTTACGATCGGATTCAAGGGATTCGATTTCCTTCCTTTTTTTTCATTTCCTTTCCGTCAATTCCTTTTTCCATTTGTCATGGGTAAAATGCAAGACTATTGAACTCTTGAAAATCGCGGGCACACATTCTTACAGTAGATTACTGGAGACACCATTTCTGATACGAAGGTTTCTATATACACTTTTGTCTGTCACGAGCGCCATTTACGGACCGATAACAGGGTGCCGTACAACATCTGGATGATATCCGTCACTAGATCACGTGATTGCTCCGAGCACATGTCAGTATTTTCTGTTTTGTTCCACCTCTGTTCGTGTTTTATTGCATTTCTTTGTCTGTTTGAAATTTGAATTATTTCGAAATAAATAGATCAGATCATTGGTGTCATTAAGTAGGAAAGGTTTTCGGGCTCGGCTTCGGATTCTTATCCGATTCGCTTTCGACTCATCGGATAATATTTCAACGCCTTGCCTATGAATGATAACATTTCCTATTCATGACACCAACCATCTCTTCTCCATCGCCATTCCTAACTAAGGCATACCTCGTCTACAGTTTTTTAAAACAGAGACAGCGATGTTGTCTATGTCTTTGTTTGCAGCTTAACTAAAATAGTTTATTGCTTGAATTAGTTGAAATTAAAAATGGAAATTGCAAAATTTAATTCTTTTGCTTGTAATCTTGTCACTTTAAAAACTTGGCTGGTTTGTTATTTTTATGCAAATAGACCAAGACCTATGTTAACATATACCGAGAACGACTGAAGTAATCCAAACAAGGAATGAGATTATGGATATTCTACCTTGATATGGACCACTAAAACTCTCCGATTCGGTGTGTTCGGATTAATGAATGCATTTCATGTCTAGATTAGTCTGACCTCGTCTGCCACTCTGACAGCAGTGTGCATCGAAGGAAAACTACCTTTGACTCTATCCTTAAAGCGTTGGCTGCGGTCAGACTGAGGGTTAAACTTGTCGTCTCGTGTGAAATTGTTCTGTCTCCATCAAATTGAGGAGATCTGACATTCTAGCCTTTGATCGTCGTCATACTACACTTAAAGCTGTTTCATTCTTGTGTTTTATTTTCTTTAATTGTATTTTACTCGATTATTATCTATATGGCTTATCATAACTATTAACCAATACAATGGATCGTTCTTACATGAATAACGTAACGAGAAGATGGTCAAAATGAAAAAAAGGTTGTACTGTTTTCTCATAATCCAGGAGACCTTGCATTCTTGCCTCTGATCGTCATTACGGTACGCTCAAAGATATTTTACTACATTGTTATATTTCTATATGGTATCTGTCATAGCTCTTAATAAATAAGCACCATTTTATCATTCTTAATTGAATAACAGCACGACGAGCTGGGATTCAAAATGATCTTGGAAATTGGGATGTTTGACTTTCAATATGATATGTATGAAGAGCCCCTATTAAGATAAGAGAGTGGCAACTTCCATTCCCAAGGTAAAATCAGCTTTTAATCTCCCAAAGTATAAAGCTTCCAATCCCACGGTAAACACAACCACCATTTTCACGGTAAATTCAACTTACATTTTCATGATTTTTCAAACTTCCGTTCTCACGGTAATTTCAACTTCTATTCAGATTGCGCAGTTGTCATAACAAACTTTTAATTTTTTCGATTTTATTGATTGATACAAGACGGACTCGACAAAGGTGAAAATCAAATACCCTTTAACATGTTTGTAAAGGATGTAATCTTCCTTATATTCGTTACATCACATTGTCTTATAGTAACTAAATAACTACCTAAATGTAATTGGAAGGTAGAACAAAGACATGTGGGAGGGAAGCAACATTATTGTCAATTTACAGACATCTTTTTGTTACTTTTTTTATTAACCCTCCACATATTACATGTCAATCTCGCAACCAGTCTCAGAGATTATTCACTTTTGAATATTCTTTCCATTTTGTGGAGTTAATGTTTGCTATGAGAACCCTTGTATACAGCCATTGTCTATATCTTATCTTTACTTTAGTTGAATGGTCACATATGAGAAAACTTGAAAGTCCATATAAAATGTCATTTAAATAGTGCATTTTGTTGTATTGTTTTATGATATACAATTAAACCTTTTTATTGATAGGTTTGCATATTCAAACAGCGTCATCATATCTAAGTTTGTAACGCCTACATGCGATAGAGATCAAAACCACTGCTGCAATTTTGGATTTTGATACATATTATATACATATTAGTTCACTGTATTACAGTTTAGAGACTTAAGAAAGAAATACATAAAAAGTTATTATCATACATGGCCGTCAATACCAAAATCTTTTAATCTTATGTCTTCAAATTCTCCTATCATATTGAATAATTTGGCAAAATTCATCTTCTTTGCAGGTAAACAAAACAACTAACACTAGTAATTCATTTTCAAAGGAATTTGATATCTTATGAAAATGAATCATTAGTAAAAATACGCTTCCTAACTATTTTTGTTCGTCATTAAACATCTATGCTTTAATATGTTGTCTTATATGTTCTTTGCCATGGAATGTTTGTATAATATGGAAATTGCTATAAACTGTGACTGTTTTTGCAATAAAGATGATGTAATGTAATGTATTAAGGCTCTAAAACGACCTGATTTTTTTTATTTTGCTTCCGATGGTATTCTACAACATGTATCATACAACAACACTGATGTTCTAAAGTTTTAAAGAAAGTAAGTTTTAACATCCATAGTTCACTACATCAGTGGACATGCATCTATAATGCATATACTGTAAATCAAGGAGGCCCGGCGGTAGAGCTGCAGCTTTGGGACTTGGGGGTGCTTGGTTCGACTCCTGTGAGTAGCGAGTTCACTTTGCGAGCTTTAATAAATCATTATTAGGCGTGAATATTGGTCAAAAGAGGAAACTACTTAACTTGTCGAACGCCCTTGATTCAAAACCCTGGTTTTCTTTGACGCATAAGTTACTCTTACATCATAGACAATGACTCCAATTATACAGTCCGGTTTGTGTAAATGACATTTACGCCCGTCAGCTATCACGTGACATTCATTTCCGACGGAAATCCCCCAAAAGGCGGGAAATAAAATATCCGATGTCTATCCAAAACAAGTATGGTAATATAGATGCCACACGTTGACGAGTATGCCAATTTTGAAAAAATAATCACAGATCAGATTCCCTGGATATGCTGTTCTGATCAAAAACAAGGTGTAAAGACTCTAGAAAAACATCTTTGTTGAGTTCGACTGAAGTAGAGACGACCACAAATGCAGGCTTTTACTAAGCATGTTATTAAAGAACATCAATATTCTTAATTTTCAATGTTTAACATGTTAGATTATCTGATAGACAAACATATTTGGCAAAGGATAATTTCGTACTCCGAGCAGGCGGTATTCGTCTTCTTTAATAATCAAGTAACCTTTTGTCTTCAAGGAATTCACCCACGTTAATAAGCAGTCAGCTATGACATTATCTTCTTATCAACTAGTAGTACGCAATGACACAAATTCATTAAAAACAAATGTACAACTATTCTTTGGCCGAAATGATAGAATGTAACTTATCTATAAATGACAAAAGGTGGTATCAATTTGCGCCGGGAATCCGAAGCAAATCAAAACTTTAGTTTAAACATTTGATCCATTTCGTAGATGTGTGCCCCGATTCTGGAGTCTTTTCGTATGATACTATTGTGTTGAATATATTGTCTTGGTGTGCCGGAAAAGGATAACGACACATGTTTAGTATTCTCAATTGTTGTTGTTGGTTTGGAAACTTAAGCAGTTTCTACAAAGTTATCTACAGTGCAGTCTGTGCAGCAGTTTTTTCTTTGAAGACAATCTACCTTTTTATACTCCCTACGATATTTCCTTGGAAATACCAAGCCTGTATTGTACAGTATTCTTCCAAAGCATCATACATCTTTTCCGAAAAAGAAGTTATTACGCATTGCCTTCACTAAATGTCTGGACGGGTTTTGCCAGGTCTTGCATTTTGAACCTATCATTGCTTTCGACGAATGTATAACATTAAAATCTGTTCATTCCTTGCAACTGAAGAAAACGACAGGGCACGTTCGTCTGAACATTCTCGGCTAAAATCCTTTTTGATCAGTGTATAATCCAGGATATGACAAAGAATCAAGTGGATATTGCAGTATGGTTTAGGGCAATGATATATAATTTGACCCCCATAAAATCGGCCTAATTCGTCTGGGGAGATCCATTTGAACGTGTTGTTCTCTCCTTAAGGCGCCTTAATGTGTTATAGTGCCTTGACCCGAAGGAAGCTGTCATTTAACCCTTAGCATGCTGGGTCATTTTCTAAAAAAAGATTTTTGTAGCGCCTGCTTTCCAAAACCTTAAACATCTGATGAACTTTGATGAGGAGAGATACGAAGAGTGGCAAACAGGTTAGATCACAGTCCAGGCGCCAAGTTACTTGGTGACCGGCCTAGATCTAACCTGTTTGCATAAGCATGATGTCGGTTCCAGCACTGGAAGGGTTAAAAAGATTCACGACCTCTGAAGATGCAAATTTTCGCTCATGTGGGGCACATGTGGTTGTATTAAAATTTTAGGATGTTCCATCACGTATATTGTCTATTCGATACAGCCATACAGCTACATACCGGAACCATGTGAAAATAGCCTTCTAATCTTACTATATAGAATTTCACCTTGAAGCATCTCGTTTTTTCTTTACATTACATTTTTCTTTATTGCAAAACAGTTACAGTTTATAGCAATTTTCATATAATACAAATTCATCTTGACGCATCTAGTGAAGGCGTATTAATTGAACAACTATGACAAAAAATATATATTTTGTCAATTTTGAATGAACCAATGTTTCCTTTTATTTAAATCAGTTCTACCAAATATGTTTACGAAAATGAATTCTTGTGTTATCTGCTTTTATTATTTATTTTTCATTTTTCTTTTATCTTTTGTTATATATTGCTGCCATTGATAAGGTCAATATGTACATTCCCATATGGCGAAACAACGAAATCATGTCAATAGATTTTATGTCTATAAGGATCAAAGAGGAACTCTTAAAGATCGTAATTTTCCAACATGGCTAGACTGATGCTGTGCGTACAGACGCCATTAGTAACGTAAAGACAAGTACGGACATACAGCCTTATCAAGGGGCGTCATGAAAACATATGACAACGCAATACGTGTGGATGTGTATTGCCTTTTGCCATCAATGTTAGAATCCGTGTTGGGATTCGATGGTTTAGGAAACAGTCATCGAGAGTGGCTTTGAACAAGCGTTTAGTTTTCTTCACAATCGATACAAAACACATATGGTAAACTAAATGTAAACTAAACTAGACAATAATGGTATTTAGGGCGTATAGATGACCTCAAAATGCATTCGGAAAACATGGAAAACGCTATTAGCGATTGAACGTCAAGAAAGCTGCATGCTTATCGCACAATTCTAATTTAAGTGTGAGCGCGCAAACGTATACTGAATAGTGTGTTGTTTGACCCACTTTTCTAACTGTCAGTCGACAAAGACGTTTAAATCTTGGAAAGAAGATGCCACGTTGATATAATGTTCTTCAAATATCGGCTTTTAAGGAAGCGATCAAAGCAGTGCTGTTTGGTACATACTATCCGGTAATGTATTACATATTTCGGTATATGACACACAGATGTAATGCTAATAGAACCAAATGTATCATACTGGAAAACAGGCTTTTGCATAAAAACTTATAAGGCGACAGTGGCCTCGAGACATTTCGGATTTTGAAGAACTACCTCTTACGTTTTTAACTCTTTCCCTAACAATAACGACATTTGATCACTTTGTTGCAGACGACTTTAGAAAACATTGTGGGAAAAGGCGAAACTGCTCGTCATGAGCAATTTTCCCTTTTCCCACAAGGTTTTCTGCTCTATCTGAAGAGTGATTTTCAATTTCATCACATTTGAAATGTCGTCTGCAAACTCTTTCAATTTGGGACAGTCGAAATTTGTTGTTTGGGAAAGCGTAAAGTGAATAAACCGTGATGTTGGACCGTAAACGGGATCAAACCCTGTTTCGAAATTATGTGTCTATTATACTTCGTTTCCCAGTATTGCCCCAATGAATGCTGATTCAGTAGTTCTTCAATAACTCACCAGAAGCCTGATGAAGTCAGACAAGTTCAAGCTGGTGTTATGCTTACCGATAATTCGTTCTAGCGATCCGGTAAATTAGATTTGGTCCATTCGATTCCTCGGTCAAACGATCGGTATTTCGCTCTGCGGCACAAACAACCCATCTTGCGTTTTATTGCATCAAATAAAGTGGCTGGTTTCATCTACTTCTTAGTAATTAAGGGGGTGCGAATGTCTTTGTTTTTACAAGGCCGATATTCTTTTTTGGCTTATTTCTTAGGGGGATGGGACGGAATAAATACAGATATAATATTTCTTTGCTTTTTTTATATAGAAAATAATAGCCATTTTTACTTTGCCTTAGCGTATCCAACTAAAAGTTTTAGTTTTTATTTCGCAAACGCACTATCCATGAACACTAGTTTACCCTTAAGCAATAAGGTAATTTTTCTCTTGGTTTTCGCCTTCAGCCAATCCTCATAGTACACACTTTTTCCATTTGCAAATATTGAGAGGTCAGAATTGCCTAATGTTCCCTGTAGTTTGTCCTTTAGTACAAAAAGTTCATGACAAGCAACAAAGCAACGGTTTCAAATCATAACCATAGGCCCCAAAATATGAAACTTGAGAGAAAATGAGACTTTTTTTCGCCTCGACGAACCATTTCTTTAACACAAACTTATCTACTTTACATCGATTGTGAAACAAGTTTTTACACCATAGACTAATCTCTCACGATTCTGCTTCCTGGATACATAACCAGTACTCGCGCCGAATGTGGCTTAGTCAAAGAACGCAAGGCGGAATCCTAACCAACAACCCTCGTGTCAGGAGGCCGCTGCTCTACCTCTGGACCACTGTCAACCATTGCTGAAATTCCGAAAATAGCATATCAATTTCTTAAGAATTTCCTATTACAACGTTCTCCAGGAGAAAATCTTCACTGGCATCGGACGCATTCTTAAATGTAAGAGTGGGTAAAACTTGGTATGATATATCCTCTTTCCATGACATTTATTTTTTTAAAATAACAAAACTTGTTGATTGAAAGTATCTTGTTTATCTGATTTGGAGAGTGCGAGGAGGTAAATCCAATAAAACACGCGAATGAAATACCAATTATCTCTTTTGATTATGAAACAGCGGCTCTTTTTTTTCGAATGAGTAAATCTCATTTAACCCTTGTGAAGCTAAGTACGTTTAAGCTAGGTACGAACAATATTTAATATACTTTTTGGAAATGAACTTTCGTTTATATGATAGGTGTTCCGTTTTGGAATATAA
Organism: Cerastoderma edule; assembly: GCA_947846245.1. Classification (NCBI taxonomy): domain Eukaryota; kingdom Metazoa; phylum Mollusca; class Bivalvia; order Cardiida; family Cardiidae; genus Cerastoderma; species Cerastoderma edule. The sequence goes on from OX401414.1 coordinate 10,440,439, forward strand.
CAGAGAGATATTTAGATATTTCATTTATGGTTTTAAAAGTCTTCTATATTTGACCGGACATAGATATGTGACTTTGTAAATAGTAAGTACATTTCATTAAGACATTTCCAGCCCTTCATCAAAATGTGTCCAGTTTTACGTAATTGTAGAAGAAAACACCGGATTCAGTTATAACAATAAGTGGACTTGTCATTATGAAACTTTTCATCTTCTGTAATTATGTTTACTTTTCGAAATGTGATAAGAAGAAATATATTTCTTTTTATATCTTTGAATTATCATATTTAAACTTTGTTCCAATCGGAGTGTTTTATAAGTTCGGAAGATGCCTGTTTAAGACTACTTCTGTTTATAAATGTATAAACAGGCAGACAAGACACAACAAAGGCTTCACTTACTCTCTATACAGTTGATTAAGATTTGTTTAGGTCGAAGAGCTTGGAAAATGAGATGATGTCTGGTTTTCACGAACTCTGCACATGTATGTCACAAAAATCTTACAAGAAGCAATTTTCGTTTTGCTACTTCTCTAGAATGCTTTGTAAGCTTTGTTCAACATAAGGAGATTTAAACGACCAGACGATATCTGACCTTCATCCATATTTATAGATGTCAAAACAATCCAAGAAAAGGCATATGCTTAATTTACTCTCTATAATATTTCATAACCGTTGTTCAGTTTGGAGAGCTTTGAACAATCAGGTGATGTCTGCTTTCCCCACTTCTATTTACACGGGATGATCGAGTGTTTCAACATGAGAACAAAAATACTTAGAATATATCTATGATATGGAAAGCATTATGAATTATTATTGTAAAAAATGATTTATGCTTTCATATTCAAATTCTTACATCGAGACACTATTCAGTGTCTCTTTTTGCATCACCCGGTACATTATTAATCTTTGGTTTTGAAAGTTATTTCCTTAAATGTACTGTAAACGTAAATGTCCAAAACAAAGACTGAAAAGACTTTGTTTTGTATCAATTTAATGAACTGAAGTTTGTATTTCTTGCAAAAATAAATTACTTGTAGTTTCCTGATAAAAGAGAGAGACATTCTGCATGATGTGAATGTATGAGCGCAATGTGCATGACATTACTCATTACGTAACTTATCCCCCAACTAAGCCCATATATCCCGGTGGAAAGCCAATGCTTATCAGCATTTCTTCATCCCTTTGTAGTTATACTAAACATGGCATGATTATAGCGTGTTACCATAGCAACCCTTTCCCAATTATAATGTACAACCAAACAACGTTTGAATCACTGTCAATGAAAAGTGCAGTTTCCTTTCAACTATTTCCCCCTGCGATCCTTAATTAAGTCCCCTGCAGTAACAGATAAATAAGAAAAATATGCACGATCATTTATGAGTAGATTATCTATTGCTTATATAGGTTTAAACACAGGCCGGGGGCGTCAAGTGACGAATGTTTACGATCTTATGTCCGAACAAGATGGCCGCGCCAAGACATTTTTTCTCTTTTTGCCTTATTTGGCCAATGATAGTCACAATGTGAACCCCGCATGAATTGACCTTCAACTTTCTGGTTCTGGTGGTATATGATAAACCACGCTTTCTTACCGTGTTACGCCTTAGACTCGGCAGAGAAATCAAGACTTGTAAATGGATACTTTACTTATAGTCTTCAAATCTCCTTCCTGTAACAATGATCTCAATGTAATGTTATCAGTTCCAGGATTTCAAGAGGCTAAATGTTATAGTCAATGTTATATCGATTTACCTTTTCTGTTGCTCAAGGCGACAGATAACTATAAAAAAGAACGATTTGCCAATAAGTAGCAATTTGACCTGTTGGAACTACTACCAAAGGCCAGTAGGAAAATGCATTCCTTTCATGCTTCTTTTTCGTCTGCATCTGTTTTCAATTTGAGGTAGTACATCAAATTATCACATGGGGGAATGGGTTAACATTTAGTTAATCGGAACAAATATCGTTTGGAGAAAATTACTCGAACTAGGGAAATTGTCGTATACGGGCGTTGTGATTAAAGTTAAGACGCGATTGGCATTATAAGTCATTGCTTGGTTTGATTGTGATTTTCACCCTCATGGTGCTGGAACCGACTTCATGCTTATGCAAACAGGTTAGATCAAAGGCCAGCCGCCAAGTAAATTGGCGGCTGGTCTGTGATCTAACCTGTTTGCTACTCAGAATATCTTTCTACAACATAATTAAGCAGATATCTAAGGTTCACAGAGTTGGGGGTAAACGTAGAAGTTTAAGATTAATTTATTTCAAATTGCACAATAGCTTAATTGATAAATGATACGCACTTATAATGGTCATTGGAAGACAAATTTGATATTTCTTTTTTTAAGTATTTAGATAATTTTTATAGAGAACTTACAGGTAGTTTGATCCAAAAGTGTGACATCGCTTTCGCGAATGACCGCAAAAAACTGTACATACCTAGTTAGATTATTCAAAACTAGAGAAATAGGACATAAATAACCCAATCCCACCTGCAATCTTGTTCATAAGTTTTGAGCACATGTACTTTTATTCCCTATACCCACTGCTTCAAAGTCGCACATAAAACAAAAAAGGCAAAAACAAATAAAGAAAACCTCGTTTCCTTGCCACCATTTTGTAGGGATCGTAAAATGTCGGTTGTGGCCCATAAAGAAGTCAACTTTATTTCCTTTGAGTAAGCCAATTTAGACGATAGTGTCTAGGGGACTTGCCTATTAACACCAGCACCTGCTACACATTGTGTCACTATAGACTCCTATCTCCTTTGGTACCGCATGTCAAAGGAAAACGACACTATGAAATCCAAACTGTCCCACCTACTTCATCTTAATGAATGATTTACGTTGTTGTGTGTTTTACAGAGAGAATTTAAGAGGATTGTGTTGTAATAAAAAAAACATGGCCAATTAGTGAGGATTTCCGTGGGAATTTATTTGCTTGGTTTATGGACGTTGCGGGGTATATCTCACTTTAATAACGTTACAAAGGTGTAAAATTACAATCTGCAATTCGTGGAGGCGTCGGGGTAAGAGTCCGGGATTCAAGGCCTTACGACCTTGGTTTGATTCCCAATCCAGACCAATTGTTTCACATGTGGACTGGGCAATACACTGCCATAACATTTCACTGGTAGAACAGAACATATATTTACTTTTGCGAGGACATTGTACATAGTCATGTTCACATACGAGTAGAATTTTTATTTGGAAGGTTACCCATACAGACGTATCAAACTGAGTATTTGTTAAGAATTACGTAAAGCCCTTAATCGAAAAAGTGAGAACACCATGTCAAGGGATTTTCGATATTTTATTCTGCAACATAGCCTTATCTTTAACCGAAAAATACATGTAACAATTGCGGGGTATTTTTCAAACGAATATGAAACCCGCTTGCTTGCTTGACTGTTTGCTCTTGCAAATCTTTTGTTGATGGAATGCTGTCAATAAGACAAATTGCCAAACAAATTGTCTGTGCAGCCTAAATCATATTCCTTTATAAACAGTTCTCTACGGACGTTCCCTATATTCATGTTGCATAGCACATGGCTAATAATGCACTGTGATGAATTGCTCATTTCCATTACCAAATTGATATGTAATAGATATGGGTACAAAACTGTATTCCGCTTCAAAGAACGGAATGAAGTTGGAAACAAGCCTGTTCTGTTTTAACCCTTTATCAAAGGCTCTATTACATGTGCCTGCAATAGAACAAATTCATCTCAAAATTAAAACGTTAGAGCCGGAATGACTGTTTAAGATCGCTTTTGACTGATATTATTGTAAAACAAAGTGTATTGAGCATTCCAGGACATTTTTCTCCGTACTCCGAATCATATATACAATTATAGCTCATTTCGTAAAACCCCTGGGAACAGGGGTCCATGGATAGGGCATTGACCTCTGGACACATGGGGTTGTGTGTTTTTATCTCCATAAAAAGAGGGGTCTACTTTGAGACCTTTCATTTAACCCTTGTAGTCCTGGAACCGACTCCATGCCTATGCAAGCAGGTTAGATCCATTCCAGCCGCCAAGTAAATTGGCGGCGGGCCTGTGATCTAACCTATTTTCTACACTGAGTATCTTTCCTCAACAAAATTAAGCAGATATTTAATGATTTGGAAAGCAGACGACACAAAAATATATTTTGAGAATATTACCCAAAATTCTTAGGGTAAACCTAGATTCGGGTTGAGTACTGGTTATTTATCCAGAAGACTGACTATAAAGAAATTGCTTTACAATCGATTAGAAACGAACAACATTTAAAAAGAACGCATGTCTGTACCCTACAGCATTAATACAAGGGCGACCCATAGATGCTACGAAGACGACACAAAGTTGAAAGGTAGTCTCTATTTGAAAAGGATGCAGTCAAAACAACACACTTACAATAAACAAAGGAAAGTTACACTGGCTGTAATATTGGCACCAAAGAGAAACAAGTGTGCGCTTGTAATAGTGTTGCCAATGAAAAACATATGTGCCAACGTGTCGTGTGTGCAATGAATCAACAGAGACTAGTTTCTATCATAAACATAAACACGCGTGTATTGTATTTCATTCTCAAAACATTGTCAAAACAACATTGTCGACTCTTGGTCTATGGGGCCGAGCATGTTCGTGTCACGTGGGCCTTTCCGAGATATCTGTTTTTGTTTTTATTTATTTAAGCTAGTTATGTCTAACATATCTTCTCCTTTTTAACCTTTCTCCTTTCAAGAAACACAGACCTATGGATACTTTCGCCATATAGGAATTGTTTTATTATTTGTTGAGTTTGTATATTTAAGGTACATGTATTTCCTTCTTTTTATCACGAACAACGTTAACTTCAAGAAACAAAGGCTGACATTATTTCTGCTGTCAACGATGTTACACAGCAAGTCAAAATGGAGATTATGCTAAAAAAGTGCATCACTTTTACAAACTTTTTCTTTTGAATATTTTCATCGTAAGTTTTCAAGTGATTTTTTTTATTTGTTTGGCTATTTGTCACAGTTTTCATACTAGACAACCTTTTGTTCAAGAAACAGAGACGCATTTTCTGTTGTCACCTATGTTACACAGCATTGTCTAAATTGAGTATATGCTAAAAAACTGCTTCTTTTTACAACTTTAAAACCAATTAATCACAAGTTTTAAAGTGAATTAGTTGACGAAGAACCAATACTCGAATTTCCTACATATCTTTAGGTACAGCGACCCTTGGTGTAGACTCTTGCAGGACAGACACAATTTGCATACAAATGGAAGGAACCATGTTTTGTGAACGTACTTGCTTATGTATACAATGTTTTCCTGTGACATTTCGTCGCCCGTGAATAAAACATGAAAGTGAGAAGTCAGGGTTTATTGATGCCAAAAGCATGTTTAATCAGGCCTTACGGAATGTCAAGATAGATTAGTCTGCCTGGACCTTCGAAAAAGACGTTTGTCTGCTCAAAATTTTCGAGATTAACCCTTTACCGACTGTCCCAAATTGAATGAGTTTGCAGACGACATTTCAAAATGTGATGAAAGTGAAAAATATAAAATAATCTTCGAATAGGGCAGAAAACAGTGTGGGAAAAGGAGAAATTGCTCGTTATTGCTCCTCTCTCACAATGTTTTCCAAAGTTGTTTGAAACAGACTGGTCAAGTGTCGTTGTTGTTTGGTAATGGGTTAAAAGAGGGTATACGGAATATACAGACATTGATTCCTCATTCTTTCCCAGCCCTGAGAAATGTTATTCTTTAAGTATCATATTGCAAAAATAAGGACGGGACACTGTAATATAGCCTGGGGTTTGTCCTGCAAAGGGTCAAAGGATGGAATTTCTCGTAAACATTACATATAAAGAGGAAACGCGTTAACTTAGACGAGAGCAAAACATACCTCCTATATGTGAAGTGTTTATTCTTGTTTTAAACAATTTGTACAATTTTTACTTTTGCCACTATGCTTTTGCAATCTATTCACAAAGCACAACAGCGTAACTGAAAGGTTTTTCACGCGTTTACCAAACTTATATAAAGTCGTCCGCTTCAAGTAAAATAAAACTGTCTCAATGTGGTAAAGAGTTAAAGATTAAAAAGTTACTGAAGACGTGATTTAATCAACAGCCACAAAGTGTCTCGGGACAACCACCTGCAGTGGTTTCTCTCAAAACTATCGAGTGTTTTTGAACCATTGTAATTATGGAGCATTTTTGCTGGCGGGATTGATAGAACAAATCATTTACGAAACGAATTTGAGAAGAAATTTTACCATGCTTTTGAATGTTTTGTTATTACAGACGGCTCAACTGTCTCTCATGTTATAAACACTAAAATAAAAATATATTTTGATCGGATATTCATTGATGATTAAAATAAAGACGCATTCATATTGACCAATTTGCAAGAATAGGGCTGTTCTTTTTTGTTTTCTTTTTTATTAATGGCTTTTTGCACGCTATGTAAGAGACAATCGTGTCATCATTCAAGACCACACGGCATTATCAAAGTGAGGCTATGAAACATTCAATTTTTGAAATATAAGTGAGAGTGGATGAACCATCGTGTTAAAAGGAAATAGGAAACATAATCAAATATCTAAACTGATACCTCCTCAAAGGCCTTTAAAGACGTAAGCGTCAGAGTTGGAATTAACAACTGGGTTTGCTTCAATTCAATTTTAATCAATACTTTCTCCATTTAAGATAAAGTAACCTATTCCAAATATATATAGTTTTGTAATAAATCTGTTTGAACCAAACAACGGTTGTAACTCGTATAAAGCCAGAAAAAGACAACACGACGTTCGCTGTTATTTAGATGATCTGCACACAATAGTTCTGACGGTGAAATCGTGATATATGACTGGTCTGCTTAATGCACCTCTTCAATAAATCTGGTCGAGGCGGGAAAACGCGACCACGTTTTTCTTTGTGGGATACTGGGAATTATATTTACTGTCTGTGATGAACATTTTACCAAAAAAAGCCGACTGACCAATCAATCGCACCAACAATTTTAACAAGCATATATCATTTATCAAGATGCATTTTTAATATGTAATAAAACTTTATTTTGAGGCTTTCCTCCCAAATCTGATCGTAAAAAAAGAAAGGTTATTGCGAATTGTTATGTCAATATATGAACATTTAAGTAATATCTAAGACGCATTCCTTCATACATAAGTATCCAGGCATAGAACTACAACTAGAATATTGTTAATGCGACGTTGAACATAATAAGGCAAAATATGAAAATGTTTTTCATGCCTTTTGAGGACTAACACAGCATAATCTTAAACAAGCACTCACTTTCGGTTTTTACTTTACTGAATTAGCCTACATAGTTCAAAGAAAACAATATTTGATTGCAGAGATATCAACATTTTGATAATTTGCGAAAATGAGCGTACCGCTACAGTTCAGTAGTAAAAGAGGCTAGCTCGATAAATCGTAAAGGTTCCCATGCTACCCTCCTTTACTACGTCGGTGATTGAAGCAATAACTAGACGAATTTCCTTACTTTTCTAGTAGAGGAGACTGCAATAGGTGTAGCAATCTGAACTCATCGGGTTTATCCAGTGAACGCTCCTCTCACAAAATATGGAATCCGCAATATTACTTTCGTTTTCAAATGAAAATCTCAAATGCAATAGCTCAACAGTCATCTCAATTAATAATGGAAACAAATATATTTCTTAACTTATCATTTATCTTTACATGCGAGTTACCTACACACATAACGGTTTTATAATGTGTTCAGAACTGTAATATACATTGAACTACTTAACGGGGACAAACATAGGAATTGTATCGTTAGCCGGGGACGATTTACCCGAAATGTGTAACCCTACACTTATGCACGAGGTGTCTTTCTCAGATTACGGATCTACCCGAGCAATTACGATTGGTGGTGCGGCAACCCTTTTACACTAGAATAGTAGAAACAATCTAAGAGTAGTCATTATGCCGTCTGGTGAAATGTGTGGGATAAATAGATGGCAACATCTGATTACTGTTTGAACCCACGTAAATAAACTTGTCTGAATGTGGTCGTTATACTGTCTTGAACCGTCTGTGGCTGATATGTACGACAACCTCAGATTACTGGTTGAACCAAAGTTGTCTGAACATAGTCGAACAACTGCACCTAGTGCCATTTGTCCTCTTTAAGAGGAAGAACATGAAGCATATGGCACCCTTTACCCTTATGGTGCTGAAACCGACTTTATGCTTATGCAAACAGATAAGATCCAGGCAGGTCGTAAAGTAAATTGGCAGCTGACCTTTGATCTTATCTCTTTGCTACTCTTGGTATCTTTCTTCAACACAAGTAAGTATATATCTGATGTTATTCTAAGTATTCTAGGGATTAAAAACTGTTTACCTATAGAATGTTTGAAATAATAGTAAATCAGCCTTTTGTCAATCGTCTGTATGAAGCCTGTGAACGTTTCGATGATATGTATCGACATTTCATACAACCAATATAAGTACATGTAATAGCATTAATACAAGTGTGTAACACCGAGGACTGACTCTTATTATTCAAAAATGGGTTTTCATTTTGGACATAGTTGTTAAATATTATTCGTATGTCGATTTACTTCTTTTACATAGGCCTACATATTTAAACAAATATAACGCATTTGGAGACTCAAACATTCGAAAGCAATGATAAGTAAATATCTGGGAGCCTCCCTCGGACATCGTCAAGTCAGCATTGCGTGTTATGCGATACAAAGAGGATTATAACATTGAGGCTGGTGGTTATTATTCATAAGTCGATTAATCTCGTGAACATCTTGTGTAAAATATGAAACAAACTTATATGTGAATTAAGCAATTGAAACTTTTGTGGCATAACAATACTTCGCTCAAGATGAGCTAATTCGTTTTCTGTCAAATTAGTGTCAGTGTTTATTGATAAACAATTCATTTCCATATTGGTATTGATTGCTGCTTTGATACGTTTCTATTATTCTGTCTGCTACACAGGGAAAATAATAGATATGGGCTTATAGTGTCAGCAACATAGACCATAATTCCTCGCGCCGGATGTAAGGTCTATTGAACATCTTCACTTCCGGTTCTTAAGGGTTACGTCAATGTAATCATCCCATGTGAACAAGGAGGTGAGCCGATGTTAATATGTCTTTTTTTGTTAGGGTTTAATATTGTGTCAACAACATCAAAGTTGGGTCAGAAACACTATCCCGGTTCAGCTATTTTATCATTGATATTCAAATACAGAGCCACTTGTCCTCAACCTATTGAATTTTGTATCATACTCAGAATAAAAAAGGAACCCAAAATGATAATGAAAAAATAAGAAAAAGTACTTTACCTTCTGTTCTGTTAGGTATTAGACAATTGAGAGGAAACGATTAATAGCTCATTAAAAGGCATTCCTACTTTTGTCATGATTATTACTAATGTCTTCTGTAACAAATGCGGTGGGTGGTTTATGGAATAATGGATAAAAAGCAGTAAAGCAGAAATTTTCTACGAAAGGTCCCCACAATCTTCTTACGTGTTAAACATCCATTTATTTCCGAGGATGTGAAGCAATGTCGCCTTCAAAGCAAGACGCTGGTTTCATATTCATCAAGAAGATGGATATATAGCAAATCGGTTTAACGACCACATCCAAGCATTATTGAATATTCATGACGAAAACAACGAAACTACTATTGGTAAAATGATCATACTGTCTGCATACCTAGATGTATAGATTATTCATGGATTTACGACGCTTTCAGTTGCTCATTATATTTGTATTTCATACAAGAATACAAAACCGGTATTATTGCAACAACGTTTCATTTTGACTCTCAAATCTTTTCATAAATGAACAACCACCTTTAACTAGCAGGGACCGATAAATGAAAGTACTTGTACAACAAAACACGCATGCCATATGTCAAAATTGAACCATGAGATACAACAATTCCATTGGCTCATCATTTTGTTGCTTGGACATTAAATTGAAAATTCAGCATATCGGAAACAAAGTGCACCTATAAAAATTGTCTAAGTTTGATATTCTAGCAACTATTCAAGAATAAGGGTATGTTTCTGGTTACAATGCTTGTGTTGCGTGATGTCGTATATCAACATTGCTTCATGGGTTGTGTCAGACAATATCGGAATATGTTAACCCTTGGATTACTGGGTAATTTTCTAAAGACAGGTGTTTATGTCGTCTGCTTTCCAAACCATCAAATATCTGCTTAATTTTGATTAGGGAGGATACACAGAATGGCGAACAGGTTAGATCACAGGCCAGCCGCCAATTCTCTTGGCGGCTGGTCTGGATCTAACCTGTTTGCATAAGCATGAAGTCAGTTCCAGCACTATAAGGGTTAAACACAGCATCGATGTCGTTACAGCGAAAATCATGCTTTATGCATCCTAGCAGAGCGAGGCAGAAGAAAGAACAGCGGCCTGTCTCACGAAGGTTCGTTCTTGCGATGAATTCTCTCGTAAACGTAAATATAAAGATGAAAAGAGTACGTAAGAAAAGTGTTAATTGTTCGTTATTTTGATATAAACTGCACAAATATGAACGGGAAAGTATTGGTAATCGCTCGGGGTCTGTCTCGCACATGCTCCTTAAATAGATTTCCTCGTAAAGCTAAATGAAAAAAGGAAAATACTTCGTCAGACCAGCGTTAACTTTGATGAAAACGGAACATGACTTCAACATATAAAATCTCTATCGATATTTCCAACGCATGTCTATTACGTATTCATAAGAACAAATTTACCTTTGACATTCAAGGGTCAAGACAGTTTCGTAAACGTAGACGTAAAGTCGCAAATCTTTTTGAGACAGGCTCCTGGTCGGTTGGCATAAACAAGGTGCATGGTTAGACTAGACGCATTGCCGAGGAAGTGGTTGTTGGGCCAATTAAGGTTAATGGTCGTTTTCAACAGTTTTTCTGGCATTTCATCGAGGTCAGCAAACTCTCGAAGGAACGAGAGATTCTGGTTTTTACTACGCACACTTATTTTTCAAGCTACCAACTTCTTTTCGAAATTTATATTTCTCCTCTTTGGTAAGAGACAAGACAATTATATGGCATTGGTTTGAATAGACATGTGAAAGATGGCCTTTTCATGTGTCGACTCGTGAACCCTTCAACACCAGACAAGCTATCATCTTAAATATTGAGACTTGAAAGGACACACTTGAAGTTATATGCGTTTGAATCAGAATGAATGAATGATGTTTTAAGGCGCATCGACAGCTAAGGTCATTTAGCGCGCATTATGATGATGTGGATGAATGTATATTAAAAATATTAACATGTTAAAATGTATTTGTTTAAAGAAAAAACAAATAAGAATTTGTAATTAATGAACAAAAGTAGATAGAAAATTTGCAAAAAATTAATGATTGAATGACCAATTCGGATTCGTGCAATTGTTACTTCCTCTCTTCGTACAGACCTGTAAGAAGGGTACCATTCTCCGAGGGTATGCTTAATTGAATGCAATTTATTAAAAACATTAGGATTTTGATTGCCAGATGGATGTGATATAAGTTAAGGTTTAGAATTGGTGTATGGTACTTTAAAATCTAAAATGGGAAGGTTAAGAGCTGATTTAGCGGATCTACCCGCATGTTCATTACCCATGATACCAGTGTGTCTTGGAAGCCAACAGAACACAAGTCTGTTTAAAGACAAGATATGAGAGATCATTTGAATAATTTGACATACCAAAGGGTTCTCCAACTTGATTTGATAAGGCTTTCTGTACTGATAAAGAATCGGAAAATATAATAAACTGGGTGGAATTTGCATTTTCCACCAGGTTAAGAGCTAGATCAAAAGCCTTTATCTCTGCAGAGAAGATAGAGGGCTTGTCTTGAAGGCGGCATTTCTTTACCCTTTCTCCATATACAGCTGCAGCTGCAACGGAATCACCGTCCTTGGATCCATCAGTGTATATAGGTTTGTAGGAAGAATATTGTTCTTTTATCTCTCTATATTTACTGTGAAAGATAGCTCTATCTGTTTCTGATTTCTTATCAGAGGTAAGATCAAATAAAAAGTTTGCTGTGTCCAGTGTCCATGGAGGTATGTCAGATAGCTTGTATTGGGCTATAGAATCAGTGTCTACCCCAAAATTATCTATAATGAGCTCCATGCGAATACCAAATGGGGCAATAGCATTTGGTTTCTGTTGAAAAAGGCGTTTGTATTGGGGGTTAAAAACTACTCGATGAGTAGGGTTAAAAGGATTGGATTTCAATTTTAAAAAGTATTGAAGAGATAGCTTTTCCCTTCTGTAATATAGAGAAGGTTCATTAGCCTCTGCATAGAGGCTGTTAAAAGGAGATGTTTTAAAGGCGCCTAGGACAAGCCTTAAACATTGGTTTTGTATTAGATCTAGCAGCTGGAGATATAATTTACGGACTGATCCATACACTATAGATCCATAGTCAAGTTTTGATCGAATAAGGGATTGATATAGCCTTAGCAGAACCTTTTTATCGGCTCCCCAATCTGAGTGTGCAATAACTCTAAAAATGTTCATTGCTTTTTGGCATTTCTTTTTATGAGATTTAATATGAGGTAAGAAAGAAAGCTTTTTGTCAAAAATGACTCCAAGAAATTTGAACTCTGGCACAACTTCTAGTTTAGTATTGCCTGGAGTCAGATCGGGGTCTGGATGCCACCCAAGAAGATTGCAAAAATGCATACATTTGGTTTTCGTTTTCGAAAACTTGAACGCATTTTCATCTGACCATATTTGTAGTTTATTAAGGCATTGCTGTAGTTGGCGTTCAATAATATCCATGTTTCTGGAACCGAAACATATAACAAAGTCGTCTACATAAAGGGATCAGTCCACTCCAGGGTTTATAGCTTTAACAATGCTATTTGTCTTAATGCTAAAGAGTGTAACGGACAAAATACATCCCTGGGGAACCCCCATTTCCTGCTCCCGAGCACCTGACAAGGTGTTCCCAACACGAACACGGAAGAGCCGTTCATCCAGGAATGCTGCAATGAACATAGGAAGGCGGCATCTGAGGCCCAAATCGTGTAAATCTTTAAGTATACCATGTTTCCAAGTGGTATCATATGCACTTTCCAAGTCAAAAAATACAGATACTACATGCTGCTTTTTAATAAAAGCTTCTCGAAGATACGATTCGAACCGAACAAGATGGTCCAACGTACTTCGTTGTCGGCGGAAGCCACTTTGAACAGATACAATAAGGTTGTTGGATTCAAGAAACCAAACAAGCCTATCGTTAACCATCTGTTCAAGAGTTTTACAGATGCAACTTGTCAAGGCAATCGGTCGGTAGCTGTTTGGATTTTGCTTTTGCATCCTTTCCTGGTTTTACAATTGGAATGACCAAAGCCTCTCGCCAGCTGGATGGAAATTCACCAGTCTGCCAAACATGATTAGAAATATCGAGTAAAATAGAAATGAATGAATGTGGTAAGTGCTTGAGGAATTGATAGTGAATTTGGTCCTGACCTGGAGAAGTGTCATGTAATTTCTTCAAGGCAGATTGAAGTTCTTTAAGGGTGAAGAGTTTATTGTAATGCTCTTCATTTTTAGAAGTAAAATTGAGCTTTGTTTTCTCCGCTCTTGTTTTAAAGGTCTGAAATTTTTTAGAGTAGTTCTCAGCAGAGGATGTAATCATGAAAGTCTCTGCCAATGTATCTGCTATATCCTGAGGGTTATCTATTTCTTGGTTGTTTGAAGTCAGGTGACTAATATGAGATGGACCTTTGCCATTCATTTTACGAATCATGTCCCAAGTCTTTTTGGTTGAGGTGCGACTATCAAGTCTAGAGACATAATCTCTCCAGGACTTGCGGTTACTTGTTTTAGTTGTGAATCTTGCCTTTGCACGGTGGATACGAAAGTCGTTAAGGTTTTCTTGTGTTGGTCTCATGTTGAATTTCCTGATAGCTGCATTTCGTTCCCTAACGGCTTCCTTACATTCAGTAGTGAACCAAGGTTTATCTGGATGTTTGGGATTTGTCGAGGTCTGAGGTATAGACTGTTTGGCTGCATCAAACAATAAAGAAGAAAAAAAGGAAGGAAGGGTCCTCACAGTCCTCAAATGCAATGTGAACAATATTCTGTTTTTTTCTGTAATTTACTCCATTTTTGAGGACGATAAAGGACTGAAGGTTTGTTTTCAGTTAAAATAATAGGGAAGTGATCACTTCCATAAGTGTCTTCTAAACATCTCCATGAAAAATCAGGGAGAAGTACTGGACTGCAAAAAGAAAGGTCAATAGAAGAATATGATCCTGAAGCTTGATGCAAATATATTTTTGCACTTGGATCGTTCAGGAACGAAAGAGAATTTACAGACATAAAATTCTCTATTTGATCACCACGGCGGTTCGTATCTGTACAACCCCATATGGTGTTATGTGCATTGAAATCACCAACAAGTACAAATGGTTGAGGTAGTTGAGCAATCATATCATCAAGACTAACTTGGTGTATATGTCTATTTGGTGGAAGATGCAAAGAGAACAGGGTAATAGTGTTATGTTAAGATAATCTCACAGCTACAGCTTGAAGGGGAAGTATCAAGCTGTATGTGCTTGTGAGGAACACTATTATTAACAATGACAGATACTCCACCTTGGGCTTTATTGCCTTCAGTGTAAATCTTGTTATAAACAGAATGAAATTTGAGGGAGATGGTGTCATCCTCTTTCAAGAATGTCTCTTGAAGACAAAGTGCAGCAGGTTTGTGATTATTAATCAGAAGTGACAACTCATCGAAGTTGGCCTTCAGACCTCGACAGTTCCATTGGATAATTGGACTAGCCATTGCGCTAAAAAGTTAAATTAAAAAGGTGTGAAATAACATTCTATAATTCATTACAGCAGATTAAAAGGTTAAGAAGCAGGTGACTTGGGGTCCTTGGTATTTGTTTTTTTCCCCCAATCATCCAAAGATCCACCCCAGATGGACTGCTCGACATCTGAAGAGTCGCCTTCAAGGACCTCTTCAGTGTCCATTGCATCCAGAACTTCAAAATTGTTAGAAGTTGCAATGGGGGTTCTTGCGACAAAACCTGTCGCAGCACCTGAGTGTTCATCATTTGAACTAATAGATTTTTGTTTTAGAAGGCTTTTCCTTTCTTTTTTAGAAAGGGAATTGGCCTTTGGTTCAAAAGATGAACCATCGGACTAAGAAGTTGATTTGGGTGAAGAAGATTTTGAATCAGAAGCAAATTTGTTTTGGGATGGTTTTGCTTTAGACTCAGTTGCAGGTTTATGTGCAGATGCTTGTTTTGGTGCAGATGCTTGTTTTGGTTTAGTTGCAAGTTTCGGTGTGAATGTAGTAGGTTTTGTAGTGGTTGCAGAAGTAGAGGGTGTTGGTGCAGAAGAGATAGGTTGTTTTTTAATCCATGAAGAGAGCAGTGGTGCTGGGATTTTGCCCTTCAACTCCTCTGCCATTTCTGGAAACTTCTCCAAAAGAATTCTTAGGAGAAGATCGCATGTATGGCAGCTTTGCTTCGGGGAGGCTTTTCTGGGTAACTGTTCCAAACCAACAAGTGCTTCCTTGTCCTGCTTGCGTTGCAGAACAAGTTTACGAGCCTCCGCAAAGGAAATGCCTTCTTTGTACTTGATGATCAGGATATCCTTCTCATCTTTCCAAATTTGGCACTCCTTCGCATAGGCTACATGACCAGACTTGCAGTTAAAACAGCATGCAGGTGCGGTGCAGTGACCAATGCTGTGATCTACGCCTACAAATGCATATTTTGCACAGACTGGTGTGATGGTGCATTTGGTTGTGTGATGACCAAACCGTTGACAGCTAAAGGTAATGATGAAGGTGTTTGTTTGTCTAAGAACTCCATCTCTCTTGACACTGATCTGTCTAATATCAGAGACAAACTGGGACTTCAAGTTGTCCTTGATGTCATCGAGAGAGGAGCAGTATGTTAGATCCTTGCAACGGATTACTCCCTTACAAGAATTGAGTGTTGGGTGAGGAAAGATATTTACAGGTTGATTGAGAAAGGTTTTGTGTTTCAGTATGTTTGTTGTTTGTTGCTTTGTGAAGCATTCGATGAGTATTGTGTTGATCTTTAGTTTTCTGACTGACTTTGGAGTACCGAGAATACTTTTGATAGTTTCCTCGATTGCAAAGGGTGACGTATGTGTGATGGATTTGGATGAATCTTCTGCCTCCACAACAATAAATCTACGAAAATTTATTGGTGAAGGAGACGACTCCGCCTCTGATTCACTGTCAGAAAGGGTACGCTTGGCAGCTTTTTTTATGGGATTCCATATTAATTTAAAAAGTTCACCATCCTTGGTCCCCGCCCACCATGGAGCCCAACAAGGGGACTTAATGTGGGGAAACCCATCGCAGATCAAGTCAGGGTTACAAGGATGGTATACTCAGGGTGAAAGGGCTAGACTGGACAAATGTGTCCCAAAAGATGTCATACCAAGCAAGCGACATAAATTTGGGATGATACAGAATGTCAATCAAACACCAAATCTTTCATCTGATTGACCCATGGGCCACCGTCACGGGGTACTAAAGGTAAAGAAAATTTGAAATAAATTCGAAAATATGTCGTACTGGTGGAAAAGATTGATGAAAAACAAAACATTGATGGATACAAATTGCCCATGACAAGGCATGACCAGCCGATCGATCAGGTCGGGCCTTCCTGACCTCTCGTTTAGCCCAAATTCAGGCCAAAGCAGTGTATTGCAAAAACAGGGTATTGACTAGCAAATGCGTTTGGGAAAGCTTAATCAGTAAAAAGTAAAAAGAAAACACATAAGTAACATTGATCTTTTTTTATTGTTAAACGCAATTTCAACATTGTTCTGCTTTTTTAAGAACTCCTGATATTCACAAGCACTAGGCTAGGGCTCTGAAACGTTTTTCCAAAGGACACTCAGACGGTATCTTTTGGACTATAGCCAGGGACCCCGAGCTTACAAGCCCAACACATTAACCACTAAGCCTGTGTGATTCTTTGATACTCAGTCACAATGACCCAATTTACAAAGTCCATCATTTTTACAGCCAACTTTACAAGTTATGTGTGCTATAGTGTGAATTATGTGAACGGGAACTTGGTCCGGCTTATTTCATTCAATTAAGAATGATTGAATGAATTCTAACGAGTCGCATAGAATTGCCTGGTAATATCTGGCCTTGGAAATCAAGACACCTTTCATACTTTGTGATGTGACACGGACCCCTGTCGTGTGCTATTCTCCATATTTGGTTTTGCACTTTTTGGAAATTGAAATGATTAGTTTACTTTTATCCTCATAAACAGAAGATCATCTTGTACGATGTGTTTACTTGATATCATAAGTTGTACAACGTACTAGAGCATTTAGGACACATGGTAGCATACGAGATAAGCAGATGTCTCCAAATGTTTTCTTTACTTCGGTTTAATGTTTCTTCGAGGCAGACGTTTTCATGTGGTACATTATGGAATAGGTCATAGGACTTCCTCTAGAGGAAGTCCTAAAATTCGCCATGGCTTTGTATGACTGTGTTGTCTATACCACACACGTATGAAAGATTGAAGATGAATTTCATTTTGTTACAAAGTGTCGTTTTTATGAAAGTTTAGAAAAAAAGGAATCGTTTTACGTACACTATGTACTTTAAATATTGAGCGTGCTCATTCTACACGTCTAGCAAAGTTGATTCACTTTTCCACAAAGATGAGTAATGGTTGTTTGAAAATCCTAGAGTAAACATAACTTATTTGTCTCTGACTTTTTAAAAAAGCATCTATATTGACGAATACATATTGTCGTTATATCATGGAATTGAGAAAACACCTCTATTAGAATTGTAGCTATGTTTGTGATATACCAGAAATATTACAAATATGTGTAAAATGGGACAGAAACCTTAATTATCTAATACACTATCGTTAATTTCATTTTCACTTGAAGTTCGAGCTAGCTTGAACAACCAGCCTGTTTACGTTCAAGGAATCGTTTGTTTCCCAGCAGACTTTATTAATTTATCTACAGATCAAACATACATTTACAATTTTAAGCATATTTGTTTTAATTCCCAGAGGACGACCGGGCTAAGAAACATTGACTACATTGTTAATATTTCTGAACTTTGTCACCATTGGGAATTGTTTCAGATGAGCACATAGAGCGTTATTTTGTGTTTGTTGTAATGAATAATATTTCTTTTAAACTTGTTGCACTTGTATTTGGGATGGTACATTGTAATGACAAAATACTTTGTACATTTAAGGTATGAATAAGGTTTTCGTATGAGTGAATATATGACGGTCACGTAATCTCATATGCAGACACAGGTTGCATGCTTGAAGAAAACGGAATGTGGTGAATAAGCATCCTTATGAATAATATGTTGTGTTTAAATGTGATGAAGAAAAAAACTGTCTTAAATAAACTAATAAACATTATGAACAAAGTCTGATATCTAAATAAGTAAATATGAAAGAAAAAGATAAAAATGTGTCCCGAATTTACATTATGAATAATATCAGATATGTTAATATTGAAAAGAAAACTCCAAAAATTGAAGCTGTCTTGATCGGATAAGAGAAAAAATAGATTAATATCATTATACGACCTTCCGTACAAATATGTGAGACAGAGATTGATCTGCTTGTCAAATGTTTCGTACACTTGGTCCGACCTTATACCGTATCATTCACAATTGTGTGCAAAAAAATATAAACGACAGAGATACAAATTTGTCCTGAATAAACGTTATGAACACTATCGGGTGTGAAATAAAAACCCCAATGATTGAAGCTGTCTTCATCGGATAAGAGTGTGAATAGATTTATATCAGTTTATGGACTCCCCTACTAAGAAACATGACAAAGGTTGGTCTACTTTTCATGTGTTTCGTACACTTGACCCGACCTCACGCTTAATTGTTCACAATTGTGTGCGAACGTTCCGAATACAAAGGATGACAAATGCACAGAGTGTGACCTTTCGAAAAACCTGCTTATATGATATTATATACGATATGTTTGAAATGTCCAAAGACAAAGGGTGACAGATAGAAATATTATGACCTTTCGAAAAACCTGCTAATATAATATTATATACGATAGGTGTGAAATGTCACAAGACAAAGGATGACGAATGGATAGATCATGACCTTATGACAAACCTGATTAAATAATATGATATACGATTTGGGTGATATGTCCGAACACGAAGGGTATCGAATGAAGTCATTATGACCTTTTGACACGGCCGCTATCAAGTCATCACGCACAAATCCTAACTATTAGTTAACAAAGGCCAATAGATAAAATTACGAGCTATGCATGTAAAGGTCGTTGTTTCGAGGATATGCCATGATCAACCTGACATATTGTGACAGTTTCCAATCAATTCAATTAACTACCACACCAATGCGTCCATGGTATGGTGAGAATAAATTGTTAACTAGTGCGTACATACAAATAATTCATATTTAAAAAGGACTACATCATATATTGAGATCTTTTTGAAACAAATTGTCTTCTGTGGATGAAATGGCATCACAGATCTTTAAAGCAACATGTTACTAGATTATCGATACCCTTTTAATCCTATTCTGTTTGGGGAAAAATAACATATTCATGTTACAATTATCATTAACCATTTTAAAAGTTTACTTTCTAAAGTAAAGTCTACGAAAACCAGGTATGTCAGGCAATTGCCTCTAACACAGCAACCCATCACTTGGATGCTCTTACACGTATGCTATTGGTCATAATGAAAAAGGTATCATTTTCTCACAACGTTTTGTACCAAATACCTCAAGGAGAATACACATTTTCATTTATCATTTGCTGATGTATTGCATTTGGGCCAGTCACACGTTTCTTAATTTGGGCCATGGGTTATTCTAGATAGAAGGAAGAGTTTACATAAGTCCGGACTATTCAGCCATATATATTTCTAATTTACTACACAGTGGCTGAGAATCCCCCGATGGTTGCCCCCATGTAATGCTGGGTTAATCATGAAATGGGTAACGAATAAGACAATGTGACTGCTTCCGCACTGGGATACAGTGTATTGGGACACAAACTTCGTTTATTCTACGGCTGTCTCTGACAGACCTAACCTATTTCTTTTCTTTATAATTACATGTACTCTAACCTCGCTCCCTTTTATCTGTTTTTATCATATAAGAAAGTATAACGTGTCGAATGAAAAGATAAAAAGGCCGTCGCGAAAACGAATCGTCTTATGTGGAAAATGTAATTATTGTGTAACATCATTGTGAAAGGTAATAAGTATGACTTTTTCACATTATTGCTTAGGAACCTTTATTGAAAACAAAAACTATCGTCTTTTTTAAAATTTGCTAACTGTTCACAGACGTTTCCTATACTGTCTTTTGTTCTACTTGTGAGAAAATGATGATAATGATGATAATGATGTAAATGATGAAAATGAAGATCTTCTTCCTTCTACTTTTCTTCTTCTTCCTTCCACCTTCTCCCTTTTCTTTTCCTTCTTCTGTTCCTCTTTTCCTTCATCCCCACCTTCTTCCTTTCACCTTCTCCCTTTTCTTTTCCTTCTTCTGTTCCTCTTTTCCTTCATCCCCACCTTCTTCCTTCCACCTTCTCCCTTTTCTTTTCCTTCTTCTGTTCCTCTTTTCCTTCATCCCCACCTTCTTCCTTCAACCTTCTCCCTTTTCTTTTCCTTCTTCTGTTCCTCTTTTCCTTCATCCCCACCTTCTTCCTTCCACCTTCTCCCTTTTCTTTTCCTTCTTCTGTTCCTCTTTTCCTTCATCCCCACCTTCTTCCTTCCACCTTCTCCCTTTTCTTTTCCTTCTTCTGTTCCTCTTTTCCTTCATCCCCACCTTCTTCCTTCAACCTTCTCCCTTTTCTTTTCCTTCTTCTGTTCCTCTTTTCCTTCATCCCCACCTTCTTCCTTCCACCTTCTCCCTTTTCTTTTCCTTCTTCTGTTCCTCTTTTCCTTCATCCCCACCTTCTTCCGCTGCCAAGCAATTTATGTGCATAATACTCATAGGCCATTGCTTAAAAGAAAAACAACGACAATCCCTCTAAAAAAATCAACATAAACACAAAAAACACTGCCTATGGAAGTACAATTAAAAACAATTCATTCAATAGGTTAATTATTGGAAATTTGTTTGACTCGTTTAACGATATTGTGCAATGATGTATTTTGTAGTTGCGTGGGCACGTATTTTGACTATTACCGAGCTTACGTCATACGAGCTGACTTTCTACAAAGGACAATGTAACGAGCCAACCGAATTAAATACCCCCCACCCCCCTAAAAAACATACACTCACATCCGATCAGTAAAAACACTCTTCCACTGATCAGTTGTGTTGTCTATTGATTTACTCGCATATTTTCTATAGCAATCCACAAGGTTTCCAAATTTGTAAAAAGGTTCCTTGAACATTACTTTGCCTCAACCTTCTAGAAGGCTGGTCCGAGTCTTTGACCTGATAAGTGGGAAAGAAAATTCCAATGGAAAAAGTATTCATTTCATCGTGCTGCCACCAATTTAACGAACCGATGAAATTAACCCCCAAAGAGACACAATCACATTCGATCAGTCAAAAGTACTGTCGTCCACAGATCAGTTTTGCTGTTAATTTACTTTCACCCATGTACTCCATTACAATGCGTTAGGTCTCCAAATCGTTTTGCAAACGTTACATATATGACCCCTAAAATGTCAAAGTCATTCAGTATCCATTAACGTTGCAAGTTTAAATAGACTCTTATCCATGCTTTCGATTGATTACAAAAAAGATTGCTTCTGTTCTGTTATTATTGTGTTTCTACTTGAAGGTAATTTGTTGAAGGAATGTACGACGAACGCGACTTGGGCAAGGCACCAGGAGGATAATCACGGTAACGAGTGGACGGACTACAGTAAATGTGTCGATATCAAGGTAAGACACGTGACTGTTCAAGCATTTGGGTATTTCCTTTTTTTCTTACATTATCTATTAAGCTTTTTTCACGAAATTCTAAAAATATAATCATTAAATCACGTGATAGTGTTTTGTATTTGTATTTGTAAGTAGTTGATATTGTAAAATGACTATGTATATTGTACTTGTCGAATAAATCTATGTTCTGTTCTGTTCTGTTCTGGTATTTCCAATTCGGATAACCAACTGTTCTGGTATTTCCAATTCGGATAACCAACTGTTCTGGAATTTCCAATTCGGATAACCAACGCTGTAATTGTGTCGAAGGATGAACGCCTTATACCTGGATCAATTTGACTAAGTTGTTGGTCTGTACTGGTACCCAGGGCAAACCGTTTAACCCTTTCCCAAACAATAACGACATTTTACTCCTTTGTTGCAGTCGACTTTAGAAAACATTGTGGGAAAAGGAGAAATTGCTCGTAACGAGCATTTTTTCCTTTTCCCATAAGGTTTTCTGCTCTTTCTGAAGAATATTGTTCAATTTCATCTCATTTTGAAATGTCGTCTGCAAACTCTTTCAAAATGGGACAGTCGAAAAAGTGATATTTAGGAAAGGGTTAATGGCTTTGAGATAAGTTTCAGTCGACTCTGCAATTTAAATGAGCAATTTTTCGTAACAGATGATGGTAAACCATTTCATGTAGACTCCGGTTTACTTTTGTCATTATTGTTTTTTTGAAACTCAAAGTAGCTTCGTCAAACAAGTATTAATCAAGATAAAAAAATAAATAAATAATGAAATGAGATGATACAAAAATGTGGAATATGCGGGAGTGTGTCTATTTCGGAGTGTCGGTAAGATCTGTATGTACATTCATATCAATTGTAAACAAGCATTAACCGATGTATCCATTTTTATAACACGGAGCTTTTGTAACTAACACTCAGATGCGATGTTCTTTGAGCATGCTCTCATAAAACTAAAGCTTGAATCGCAATAAACGTGTCAAGACGTCTCCCACAAATGCTTCTACAAACGTTCCATTAGGGACGATATTGTTATTGCCAAGACTTGCATGTACTCAATAAAAGCACTGGGGTTTCGTCATAGAAACTTTAATCCTTAGAATGCTGAGCCATTTTCTAAAAAAAAAAAAAAAACATTTTCAAGTCTCATGCTTTTCAAACCTTTTGACGAGGAAAGATACTCATAATAGCAAGTAACATGGCGGCTAGCCTCATTCCAACATGTTTGCAAAAGCATGAAGTCGGTTCCGGCACCATAAGGGTTAAAGAACACAACTAAATTGAAAACTCATTAAAATATAGATAGTGTTTTGGATAAACAAATTCATCGGAAATAATATTGAACTAGTAAACATTGCTTCAATAAAAGCGCATTTTCAGTATTTTACTCAAAGTAAATAATCAAGAAGGAGATCAGACAGGCTCATATTGCTGACTCATTCTGTCTCCTGGCTTCTTTATATTCAACAAACTATCTGATACGTGTGTTGTGTATTAAACAAGGCGATCTCATGCGGTACATCCGATTGCACATTACCGATCAGTTGGTATTTGTAATGAATGAATGAATGTTGTTTAAGGCGCATCGACAGCTAAGGTCATTTATTTGTACTAAAGCCTTGACCAAACGCAACATTTTTACTGTCCCAAATTGAAAAAAGATTGCAGACAACATTTCAAAACTTGATGGAATTGAAAAAGAAAATACTCTTCTGATAGAGCGGAAAACATTGTGGGAAAAGGAGAAATTGCTCGTTAAGAGCAATTTTTCTTTTTCCCACAATTTTTTTTTAGAGTCGTCTGCAACAAACTTGTCAAATGTCGTTATTGTTTGGGAAAGGGTTTTAAAAAAAATATTATATGTTCCTAATCGGGATTTTAAATTTGCCCACAAAGTTTGAAGACGAATTTGAAATGCAATCGGCCAGACTTGCAAGCTTTGAGAGCGGATTTACGTCAAAAGTTCAGAGTAAATGGTATAAAAGCACTGCTTTAAAAATATGAAATTATCATTGGGAAAACCTCGCCGTATTTGCATAACGCTGACATTGCTTTGTCGTCAATTATCCTGGATCATTTGCCATTTTCCCAAAGGGATTATGTTGCAATCTGAAGGAAAAAACTGTTTCCGAAGATAGAATGAACACTTAACTCTTTACCACCTTTAGACGACACTGTTTTACTTGAAGCAGACGACTTTATGATTTTCTTTGTAAACATATGAAAACACTTTAATTTCTGCTGTTGTGATGTGTACAGTCTAACTTGTGTTAAGCAACCACCCTTTTGAGCAGCCAACCCGCCTTAAACAACCACTACAAAGTCCAATTGTTAGATTTGTAGTGAACATCAATTTGTGTTAAGCAGCCAACCTTTCTGAAACAGCCAATTTACTCTGTCCCATAGGCTGCTCTCTTAACACAAGTTTGACTGTATATATACAAAAATTACAGTGTGGCAAATGAAAAATTTGTTTGGCTATCATTTTCTCCTTTTGTCACAATACTTTTTGAAAGTCGTCTGCTGCAAGACGCAGACATGTGGCGTTAGTAAGTAATGTGTTTATCTTCTTATCTGATTAATTTGGCGTTTCACGTCAGTAGCATTTTACAGTAACTGCAGGTTGAATGCAGGCTAACAATCAAACTATTTATGCATTTCAAGGTCAAATGGAATGCTTACTTCGGCAGAGATGTGGCTCGTGTAGGATAAATAGGCGTTTCGAATGTAAACCTTTTTACTTCTTCTTAACAATCTATGTTTTGGGAACTCAACAAGACTGTTTGTACCCACAATGTATGTTTAGGGTACTTTTTGAGTATATGCTAGTGCATCTCTAGCCTAAACGGATAGTTAGACAAAGACACACGGAGAAAAAAACGAAGACTTATTGCCTCTTCAAACCAAAATTTCAAATACTACTTCATAATATTCTACGTTTGGTGTGGTAAATGGCATGTGAAGTGTTGTTTTGGTGCCAGTGAATTGATACACTGCCATCTGCGAACGACATTTTGAGTGTTCAATTAGGTGGCTTTTCGAAATCAAAGTGGCTGTTGCTTGGGCGAGAAAGCCTCTTCAATCAAATTTTCAATTAAACCCTTTTAGTGCTGGAACCGACTTTATGCTAATGCAAACAGTTAGATCCAGGCCAGCCGCCAAGTAAATTGGCGGCTGGCCTGTGATCTAACCTGTTTGCTACTCTTTTTATCTTTCCTCATCAGAACTTATCAGATATTTAAGGTTTTGGAAAGCAGACAACACAAAAATCTATACTTTTGAAAATTACCCAGTATTCCAAGGGTTAAAAGATGTTTTTCTTTAAGAGCGTGTCAATAAATAGAAGTTCCTGAACGTATCATGCGCTTTGTTACATTTGTTGTAAAGATTTATCTCATTATTGGCGAATATTAATATCTTTCGTGCAACAATCATGATCAGTCAAGTAAATTAACGAACGTTCATGAGACTTGCATACATTTTAGATTTCAGATTATACAAAAAGACGTATTTAGAACGTTTGCTGGTATCATGTTATGGTTAAAGTCATGGAAAGTTCAAACGTAGTTTTGGTTTGTGTTTAAAGCCGTATCAACAATTATTTAGTTATGAAACGGCTTTCCTGGAATCACCAGTACTAGGCTGGGGATCTGAAGTATCTTGCCAAAGGTCACTCCCTAGATACCAGAGGTGCCAGTGTGGCTCGAACCCTGAACCCCGAGGTCTAAGTCGGCCATTTTAGCCACTGTGCCACGAAGGAGTAAGAGAATACACATCGTTTTTGGCGTAGATCAAATCTGAAACCACAAAAGCAAATGACTCGTGATATCTTACTTTTTGGCACCCATTCCTTAATCTAAATGAATATTCTAAAAACGCCATATTTGCCCCTTTACAGTTCCTTCCACATAAAAATTCACTAAATAAACCAGGGCATAGTGTTTTCGTTTTTGTTCTATCGGCCATTTCCTTGCATAACGGCAATTAACGCTCTATTTTCACTAATCGAAGTGCAGAGGTTGGTTCGGAGCAATTAATCGCCATCTTTTGCTCATCGTCTAGAGTGGCTAGTTCGGGAAAGACCATCAAAGGAAACGTTCAAATCTATGACTAACACCCCCGAATAAATAGAGAATAGATGGTTGGTGTCGTGAATCGGAAATGTTATCGGGCAAGGCGTAGGAATATTATCCGGTGAGCCGAAGGCGAAACGGATAATATTCCGATGCCGAGCCCGATAACTTTTCCTATTCAAAGACACCAATCATCTATTATATTCATCCTTTTACCTTTATGTATACTCTTAAAAAACAAAATGTAAATAAAACACGTGAAAAAAGCAGAGAATGATGTAAACATGACGCCATGTGTCATGGCGTTCTTATGACGTCATGATTTGTCACGTGGATGTGTTATATGGTTAGTGCCAGATATCACAAATGTTATACGGCACCTAGTTATCGGTCCCAAAGAGGCACTATTGACAGGATAACTCAACATCAGTTGATAAGGCTTAATCATGTATCATAAGGGCCAATACTAAGGAAACAAGGCCGCATATGAACTTTTCGAGAACTATTTCTTATGGGTCAACAACCTCTGGAAGTAATTAAACGAGGGTGTCACTCCGTTTATGAAGCTGGTGTATTTAATAAGATGTTTTAGGGACTTTTATTCCCAAATGTCCCAAGTTTAGAATTGGAATGTTTACTCTTTGCTACTGTAAACCACAATTTGACAGGTCTGCAGAAAAGATGTTAGGAAACTACCGTGAAAACGAGAAATGTATTTTGACAAGAAATATTTCCTTTCGTCACTACTTTGTCTTGTCTGCTGTTTTTATGAATTTAGACCAACCACATTTCTCATATTTGGCGACTTCTTATCGTTACTTATTGAACGACCAAATTATACTTGTTCCTGTATACTCGGCTATAAATAGCCGCATAAGGTTAAAAAATATATTTTGTTCTTAAAAACCGCAGACGATCCATAAAGACACGTATAGAGAAAATGGCCATGTACTTGTTTTATTTCAGGGAAAGAAGGGCGTGGTTTATGCGGGATTGCTTTCCAGCTCCCTCAGTTTAATTCTACTGATTCCAGCAACTGCGATATTTCTTGCATACAGGTAATGCCTTAGAGATTCAATAGTGTCAGGACCTTTTTCATGCACAATTGTGTATGTAAACGTATCATTACGTTAAGGCAAATCACTGTGTAATTGCATTTATTGGTAAATAAGTTGCCTTAGCGCTTTATTTGTAGGAAAGCTAAGCAAAACATTTGACTGTATTTTCAGTTTGATTTAGAAAGTACTGTTTAGGTCTACTTATACATGTTCTGGATTCAAATTACGACTGCTGAACTTTTAATGATTAAGCTCCAGCCAATTATCTACTTTTTGAACACAAGCTTTTCTTCTGCTTTAATTTGCACATCTTAACTTACAGCTTGTTTCGCCATTCGAGCTTTAAACTATTTACATAATGTAATACTGCATTCTAAAATACATGTGTTCAATGAGAGAATATTGTATTGTGTTCTACGAATCGTTCTTTGAAAACAAAACTTTCGAAAACCAGGTGCAATTGGTTGTATCTTGTGATCTGTCTACTGGGGTAACATTGTTGGTGTACATGTAACGACGCCTTTTGAATTATGACAAACATGCTATATCTTATTTTGTAGACAACTACGCTCTCAACAAAGGATCCAACTACATGTGTGCTTACTGTGCTCGTTCATCATTTACTGCATCATGAAGCTAATCTGGGTGGGAGTCGTGTACAATGACCGGATAGATCATCCATGGCACGATACCTTTATGGTTCGGAAGGAGGTTTGTAATTCAATTAATGAATCTACCAATTTACTTGTCAAACATCTGTTATGTATACTAAAAAATGCGGTGTTTCTTGTTTTATGGTTCGGAAGGAGGTTTGTATATAAATCAATTAATCAATTAACCACTTTACTTGTCAAACCTTTGCTATGTATACTGAATCATGCGGTGTTTCTTGTTTTATGGTTCGGAAGGAGGTTTGTATTTAAATCAATTAATTAATTAACCAATTACATAGTCGATCATGTGTTATGTATACTGAAACATTGGGCGTATTTGAGTAAATGAATCTTCTAATTTACTAATCGACCATTTGTTATATATACTGAAATATGAGGCGATTCTTAGTAAAGGAATCATGTACAGTGACCAGATACATCTTCCATAGCATGATACTTTTATGGTTCGAAAGGAGGTTTAAATATAAACCAATTGATTAATTAACCAATTCACCTGTCAAACCTTTGCTATGTATACTGAATCATGCGGTGTTTCTTGTTTTATGGTTCGGAAGGAGGTAATGTGTATAAATCATTTAATGAATCTACCAATTTACTAATCGATCATTTCTTATGTATGCTGCATCATGAGGCGCATCTGGGTATAAGAATCGTGTGCAATGACCAGATAGATATAATCCATTGCATGATGCATTTATGGTTCGTAAGGACTATATAAATCAATTAATGAATCAACCAATTAACATTCGATCATCTATCATTTATCATTTACTGAGTCAGGAACTAAATATGGGTATAGGAGTTGTGTACAATGACCAGATAGATACTCCATGGCATGGGACACAAAAACAGAAGGGATGAGTTCGGTGTTCGATAACTTTTCTTCTGCCATATTGACTCTTCAATAGTGATTTCCACGAAATGATTCAGATTTAATCAACTTTTCTCCTTTTATGTCATATCCATGCACAGTGCTTAATTACTTAAGAAAATCCAGAAAAACATGATCATCATGATTTCTCTATCATTGGAATATTTACACTCCATCTTTTATTTATTAGGTCACCAAAGTTAACCGCAATCTTTGATTAATCAATTATTGTAAGTACTTATGAAAGAATCAATAAAGCAATGGTTCTTAATAATAGCTTACACTGAAATTTTTGGTTCATCAATTATTGTAAGTTGTTCTTAATGAATCAATGAAGCAGTGGTTCAAAATCATCGCTAACATCCTAAACTATCGGAATTAGTAAATACGGCACGTATGTATCTTATACGCGAATGCGTAGCATGAAATGCAACATTTTAATGTTTCAAAAACTACTTGTAATTGTTCAACGACCTCCGGAAGTAATCAAATTACGGTATCAGTTCCAGAAACAAAATTAATAAAAACAGACTCTACATATTGTAACATTGCGATCACGTCATTTTGTATTCGAACTAGGCGTGGGAAAAGGTCAGGCTTCATATTACGCAACGTGACTCTTCATAACGTCTAGAAAGGAATCATTTTATTAAGTGCATGTACTGTGGACCTATATTTAGCTGTCACAGACAAATTGATACGTATTTGCATTTTCTGATTGATAACCCGATATGCTAGGCATTGGTAAACATCGTAGTAGGCTTCGTTGTGTTGATGACTTTGTGAGATGGGATGGAAAGGAAGTTAATTGAACGGTGAAGTGAACTGGTGCGAAGGTACAACGAGCACACATGTATTAGTGAACTGACGAATGCGACCCTTTGAACAGGACATCTCTGGATTGATTATGATCGATACATGATATGTAAAAGGTGTTGAGAATGGCATCTCGGTTTAAATTGTAATTGGCCATTGTTTCCAAGATACCCCATCTGTAAAGTGCTTGATCAGAGAACAGATAATTTGAAATTCGAAATATTTTTCAATAGCAACTTTTAATTGTTCATCGAACAAAAATACAAAAACTGTATTTGTTCAACGACATTCTACTCTCACTTTCGTTTTTTTCTCATATGAACAAGCACTTCTTAAGGGTCTTCAACAGGCGCCTCTAGGGTCCGAACCATCTATTTGCTCGAATCAGTGTGAAGGTTTTGTTCTCACTTTCTTAACTATTTTTATTAAACCGACTTACTTGTCTCTCTTCTCCTTCTTCCCCTACTCAACTTACATCCATGTATCTTGTCAACATATATTCTTATACATTAAGTCCAATCAGACCAAAATCTGAACAACGTCTACCCTTCCTTTTTACAAATATCATGATGTACTATCTACAATACAAATGAAGTCTTATCTTTAAGTGTGTCTTCCAAAAGGGAATGGCATAATCTAATGTTGTCAGAACTTGTGGTCACACCCTTTTGCCGTAACTTGCATATTTTGTGTTTGTTATTGAATGTAAAAATGCTTGGCAATAAGATATGTTCAAAGTGAAGGAAGCCATCTCTTATAGCATTCTTGTCTTACAACGTCAAATAAATATACTC
This sequence comes from Cerastoderma edule, assembly GCA_947846245.1. Taxonomy (NCBI): domain Eukaryota; kingdom Metazoa; phylum Mollusca; class Bivalvia; order Cardiida; family Cardiidae; genus Cerastoderma; species Cerastoderma edule. The sequence continues at coordinate 10,470,664 of OX401414.1, forward strand.
TAAATAACCTGCCCCTGGTTAAACATCACATGTAATGTTTTCGTGCGATTGGGAGAGAGACTAAGCTTCATTCTCCTGTTGAAAAGCACGCAAAAAATAGTCCTATTCTCATTTTGATAATTAATGTATCGAGTTTAGACCGAAAGGTTTTTGAAGAATGTAAACTGATCCGACAAAATACGCAAATCATTTGACAAACACACGCGATGAAGCGACGTAAATTTTCCAGCAATGCCGCTCCTCATCCATAGAATATCCGCGTGTAGCACGCAAGAACTGTTAATGTAATTATGATTTCCACCAGTCCATCAGAGAAGAGGATACTGTTTAATATTTCTGTACGTCAAAATGATTAACATGGATAGCATCCTAAATGTAAGTACGATAATGCAAAGTGACGCGTCATTGGGAGCGTTTCGGAGAGACGATTCCAATGATGTGTTACTTTGCAATATTGGTCTACTTAAATTAACGTTAGGGGGAGGTTCGTTTTGAACTTACTGAAATTGTAACCACAAAATGTTAAGTAGAACGGTACCCTGGACTCACAATGAGCATGGTTTGACGCACAACTGCTCTACAACATCAAAGTGTGTATACGTGTATATGGTTGAGGGAAGACACGCGTCGAAAAGTTCAAATGCTTATAGTAATGTGTAGTTGTTTTTTTTTTAGAGTACAAACAGTAAATGTCGGATGAATTGTCCAACTATTTAACAAAAGATATCAACAATATTCTTTTCTTCTATCCATACACTTGAA